>JAVQJF010033329.1:0-26871 GCA_036023855.1 Gadopsis marmoratus
GTATCCTGTCTCTGCTTGTCTGTCCAAGCACTTTGTAAACTCTGATTTTAAAGCTGCTATATAAATAAAGTTATTATTATTATTATTATAGCCAGAGTTACTGTTAGAGCGCTTTGGGAACGGTTGAAAGGTGCTATATAAGTAAAGTCCACTTACCATCTTTTGTTAATAACTTTCATGTGCATTTGGCTATGCATTTCCATATATTGTTGTGGTGCTTTATAGAATGTCATTGTCAGACATACATGACCGTGGGGAGGCGCCAGCCAATGAGCCACACTTACCCGATGACCCAGAGCAACTATCAGCCCGTGACATGTCTGCACTCCCTGGCCCTGGTCTTTGAAGGTGACCTCACAGGCCAGCCTGCGAGCAACACCTACAACAGCAGCTTGACGCAACTGTCCACTTTCCTCCAGCTACCCATCAAGAAGTGCAATTACAAACGGGTACTGAATGTGATGGCATTCCAACTTTTCAGGTGAAACTTCATTCAAGGGATATTGTAACCATTGTGGAGTGGGTGACTTCACATTCCTAATTTCTTCTACTTTATCCCCTACGAGGCAGTAACTCACGGAGCAGCAAGAACCAAAAGGATTGCCAAATAACACTCATAAATAACTGTCCTGCTAGAAATCCCCATATTCATTCCACACTGCACTACACTTTATGCCGATATCACTTTATACTGTAATGACCTTCACAACAGCTAAATCCGTGCATACTTGCGTTGAAAGCTTGTACATGCTTACCCATTAAATTACTGCCCATATTTATCATGTACACTTAAAATTGTATGCTGGAATACAGCTTACCTTCTTGTACATATTATTCTTACCTACTAAGTCCTATGTCCTATTTAGTTCCTATTATTTCCTACTAACACCACTCTCTGAATACCTGCCACAGCACTGTCACAGAGTGAGCGCTCAAGAATTTCACAAATTTTACAACTGTGTAAATAAATGTTGATTTGATTGGATTTGATTTTTGCCATTGAATTGTGCAAAGTTAAGTTACTAGTTCTGCATGCCTGATTGAGCATTGTTGTTAAAAATATAGGTTATAGGTTTGCACACATGCACACGCATATACTCTGGAAGTGGACCAGCCAGTCGGTACAATAACCTCTCCAAGATTGCCCTTCTCTTCCACTTCATGAATATGGGCATGGTGGCACCCACAACATTGTATGCAGTACAGGACCTGTACTGTGTGGAAGCTGTGAAGCAGTTTTGGGAGGAGAAGCAGGCTATGGCCATGCACCACTTGAGCACAAATGACAGCGTTGTTGCCCTGGGTAAGTAGGGAACTACACTGTGCAAAAAATCATTATCAATTTTCTGTATATTGCATTTTGTATATTGTAGATTGCCATTTATTAAATTAAAGTCGTATAAAGTTTAAAATAATAGTTATGATAGTTGTCATTGTCCTTGATATCAAGCTAACTAGCTAACTACTATTTAATGCATGGTAGCTATCTATGTAAGGTGAGCACATGATTTCCAGAATTAGCTAGCAGGTTCGATCATGCGCACAGTCGCAGTTTATCCCATGCTAACATGCTTGTTTTTGGTTGTTTGTTTTGTGTGTTTCGGTCTTGGTTAAAAGAAACTAATGTCGAATGTAAGAAACAGGAAACAAACAGTGGTTTCCCATTTTAAAGTCACAGGGCTCTATGCGTGTGAACCCAGTGGCACACTGAGCAGCTCACAGTACTAAATTACCAAAAGTGCAATTTCGTGGCCAGCCTTGCTTGTCACACTTGAGGTGCACTTGGATACAGGGTGGGATCAGAAAGAACATTATAGGTGGGTGTGTTAGAGACTATGTTACATTCATCTCTTCCCATCATGATAAACTGACAGTTTGAGAATCCTGTGGAGACTTATCCTCAGAGGATTCTTACAGTCATCCGGGAAGTGCAGAGTTTCAACTGTGAATACATCAGCTCAAATACACTGCCAAGAGTAGATTATGACTTTCCTGGACATAGCTGACATAGCTGTTACCATTTATTCATTGAGTGATTTTATTTGGTATCTCAATTATCCATATAATAACCACCTATACTACTAAAGTGCCTTAAATAAAATAAAAGTAACATTTAAAATCTGGTCTAGTTTATATAGTGGGTTTGTTTTATAATCTCTGAAATTATTTTTTTAATTGAATTCAGTTAGATTTTACGTGCAAAAGTAACTGTTGACGGTCTGGGATCAAAATTGTTGCCTGTCTAATCTGTTTATTGCAACTAAACGGGCAGTTATATCACAATGATCGCGGTAATCACACTTAAATAAATAAGGCACTTGTATGTGTAACAGACATAAGAGTTTGCCAAAAAATCTCATTCCATTTTCTGTGAACTTGCTTATTCCACCCTTGTGCCATAAAGACATATTAGGGCTAGTTAAAAACAATGCAAATGTTAGAGTAAAGGTCCAAGGTCAATGCATGAACATGATTCATTTAGAATGTAAGAGAGAGCAATCCCATAGACAATGGAGTTAATGAATGTTTTTGAAAAACAGAATAAACATCTGCCATATAGCTCTTTTTTATTGTGTTGTTGAATGAGTTGTGTGCATCTTTACACACAGTGGGTATACTTGGAATTAGGCGCACCCAGTTATGTGTTGATGGCTTACCTATGCGCTCAGCGTAGGCTTTATTATGGTGAAGAAAATTATGCCAAGTTAAGGTTGATTTTATAGTTTTGTCCTTAATTGTCAGTGTACAGTTGGTGCACTTGGTAGCTCACCACGTGGTTGCGAACACATGGTGAGTGATGTCCTAATCTAGTAAACTAACATTTTATCAACTGAGATGCAATCGGGCTCGGCAAGGGGTCTTAAGGGGGCTTAGCAGCCTTAGTTGTATTTTTTATATACATATTCTTCTCTTTATGGCCACTGAGGGGAGAAAACTGTTGAATGCTACAAAGACTTTTATGTTCTAATTTATCCCACAAGCCATAAACCTGTTTAGCTTAACAGATAATCTCCACATCACATTTCCCCTTCCATTCACATCAAATACACCAGGCCATGCCATCAAAGTAAGGTTTATGTGGAATATGGTATACTAACCTGTGCTTCATTTGTGCTTACAATGTGTATAAAATGAATATTGTCTTTAGTCCCTTGGTCTGGTGTACAAGGCTCAACACTGCATTCATTAACTGTGCTCTGCTCTGTGACTAATGTCTAACAAAGTGGGGTTTTGGCATACAAAGCTAACAGTGTGTGTGTGTGTGTGTGTGTGTGTGTGTGTGTGTGTTCCACATTCCCTGCAGTGGCTGTGGTCCCTGGGCCTTTGGGTGCTAAGCAGTCGGTCCAACAGGCCTCCTGACATCTGGGCATCACGGCCTAAAATCCTGTAAAGCCCCTGGGTTCCATTTAAAATACACAAACACTTGCATAACACTCAGACATGCCCACACAAGTCTTAACTTGATGTGCTTGTGTGTGTGTGTGTGTGTGTGTGTGTGTGTGTGCATAAGTGTATGTGTAATTTACAGTATACTGTTCATTAAGAGTAATATCAGGCTAAATGCAAACATTTAAAGTGTTTTATGACCAAAAATGGATGGAAAATGTAGCATTTTGCCCTCCAGCTGGTGTTGCAGGAAAATGTCAGAAAAGCATTTGGTTTCATCCACTGCAACACACATTTCATTATCTTCTTCAATGACAGTTTGTGTTCTTTTGAATTTAACAGACAGTGTATTTGTGAGAATGTTTGCTGTAGTTATACAGAGTGTCTATATTTAACACATGATAATGATGAAGAGGAGTGACAGCTCAGAGAAGGAAGGAAATGACTCACAATGATGGGACTGCACGCTAATAAAGCTGTATGATCACAGATGTTCTGTGACAGTGCACACACACACAGAGATACAGGGGTTCTAAACTAAAAATTACATGCGCAAACTTACACTTGTGGTTAAAGGTCATGTTCAGAATATTCTTTTAGATCAGAGTTTCTTGATTTAAAAACGGTTACTCGATACTCTCATGCACGCACACGCTCACAAGTATTAATAGTGACTATATATATTTTTGGGACGCAATCACAAGGCATGAAACTAATGATTAGTTTTATTAATGACTAATCAGCAGACCTTTTACTCAGCAGACATTTTGACATGTCATAGCAGGAAAATCCCAGGACTAATTAATTACAGTAAGGCTGGCTCAGTTCCTTATTATGGATTGCACCTTGGCTTTCACGGCTATGACAAGGCATCTGCTGTGAAAAAGGCCAATAGGGGCGGGCGATATGAATGAAATGCTCTATCACAGTATATGTTATTTCATAACACAATATCAATATGTGTTTGTGAAAAAATACATTTCCTGGAAAATCAGTTGAGACACTACTAACATGACATCACAAGGATGCAAAAGTCATGTAAAAATCCAATAAGGTCATTTAAAAGTCGAGGTACTTGATCTGCTGTACCATTGCCTCATACCCCCAGAAAAACTATATTGTTTTGTTATATTACAAAATCTCTGATGGTTGGCATTTTTATATTGTCTCACAGTATGTATTGTTAGATCACCCATCTTTACTAATGACTTCATCCATTCATTCACTAAACCGCTTATAAGGGTATAGGGTCAGGGGGAGGCTGGAGCCAATCCCAGGCGAAAGGCGGGGGAACACCCTGGACTGGTCGCCCATCAATCACAGGGCAGACAAACAGACATTAACATTCACACACCAATGGGGACGCAGTTGGCATGCTGGCCTCCGGGGGGCAACTTGGGGTTCAGTGTCTTGCCCAGGGACACTTCGACATGTGGGCAGGAGGAGCTGGGATCGAACCACCAACCCTGGGGTTAATGGACGACTGCATTACCCTCTCAGTCACAGCTGCCCACTAATGACTTCATTTTTTTAAAATATTTCAGTTGTAAAATAAATAATAAAATGTCAACAAATACACATCACAAGTTGCAAAAGCCCAACTTGACGCCTTCATTGCTTAGTTTGTCAGTTTTGTCAACAACTGGAAAATCCAAAGCTAGTCTTTTTTAGGAACAACTCATCAAAATTTATCGACAACATCAAAATGATCAGAATTCATCAAATGCCATGGATGAATTCAGTTTAGTGTGCTGCTCCCAGGCACTTCAACAAGACACACGGCTGCTGATACACACACATACACACCCACCTCAATCCAATAAACAATGTTCAAGTAACAGTGATTTAAAACGGTGAATAGCAGCGCACTGTTACATTTCAGAAGCTGTAACAAGGAAATGCTTCTTATTTGTACTTGATTAATGACTTAACAGATTCTTCTTTTACCAAACTAGTCATAAATTAGTGTTATGTTATTGGTGAACTGATTAGTCATTTTAGGACTAACACACACACACACACACATAACATATGATAACCTTTTCAACAACACATAAGATTCATGCATGAACCTTCCTGCTCAGTCCAGTAAACAACACTCTCTATCTGCATGGTAATCCACCGGGGAAGAACACACACACACACACACACACACACCCTAAAGCGTGAAATTGCTGTTGACATTTCATAAGACATACACACTTACACAGACCTGACACGTGGAAAGTGAGTGAGCTTTAACAGAGTGTAAAGCAACAGGGTAAATTAAGCTTTAAGAACATGAACTATGGTTGTCTTCCGTCTCCATCCATACATCCATCATGCCACCCGACCCTTAATGCTGCAGGTTTCTGCCAATGTGGCAAATCAAGAGGTGAGCCTTGGGACGTTGATCAAATTGATAATCAAATAATGGTTGATTAAGGTTAAGGTTGCAGAAAGATTGTGGTTATGATTCAGAATAAGGCAAATGCTTATTGCTGTCATGGGATGCAAACTCCTTTGTATGTAGGTCAGGCTGGCCACACACCCATCCACCACCCCGACCTCCACACACTTTGTGTTTTGCTATATAATAGACACAGTATTTGCTCCATTGCCACTAAACTCTGACATTGGACAAAAATCGTGACAGGATGAATCGTCCAATATGGTCGTAATTTCTAGAAATAATGGGCTGACTGCTAACAGTCCTGATTCACAGTGTTTATAATAATCTGAACGAGAACAGCGAACAACGACTTGATCAGAAGGCAAACAGTTACAATCCTATAGCACACTGACTGACTGTCAACCCCAACTGACCCAGACAGGAATGGACTTGATCCAACATGGTCTAATCAGTCGTCAGTCATTACTGTAATTGAATTGGCCAAATGATCTGAATGTGTATCCACACCTAAACAATTGACACTTGGCAGGAATGTAATCCTTGACTTTGAATAATACAATAAAACATTGACCTTTGAATGAAAAAGCGTGCTGTGGTAGTGTTCATTTATTAATATAACGTTATAACAGGAACAGTGAGTCGTGTGTTCATTTTATGAGCTTTGTGATTCACAGGTGTAACATGACTGTCTTCACCATTACCTAGAACAATCTTTTAATAAAATCCATCTCAGTATCCAAACATGTAGCAGACACACCGAAACACACACACCACTATGCCTTTCTGTGCATGCCTTCACCTCACATACGGCACACTCACATAAAGCCACCTACATCCTTCCTTATCCCCTCTTACACACAAGAAAATGGAAACATTACACTTGCATGCAAACAGACCGAAGACACAAAGTGACAAACAGTTGGAAGAGCAGAGTGTGTGTGAGGGTGCATATATATAGTGTGTCTGACTGTGTGTGTTTGTATCAAAATACTGCCCTAAAGGCTGACAACTTGCTAGGTGAACAACCACTCACACGCTGCTAGTCTGATCACCATGACAACTGAAAACCCAGTATGGTATCAAAAATGACATTACAATAAAATGTTTTCCAACATTTGATGAATGTATAGCACTTTTTAACCAGTTTTTACAGATTGGCCTCATTCACCCTTCCAACACCAATGGGGACAGAGCTGCCTTGTAAGGTGCTGGCCTCCATCAAGAGCAACATAGGGTTCAGTGTCTTGCCCAAGGACACTTTGACATGTGGGCAGGAGGAGCCGGGGATTGAACTGCCAACCCAGGGATTAATGGATGAACCGCTCTACCTCCTGAGCCTGTTAACACAATTTTATCAAATGTGTTATGATGATATAATCTTGAAAGGTTTGCAATATTAAATTATTGCACAAAACACAACCTCTAAATTCTGACCCACGCTATGGCTTTCTCTTTGTCTTTCACTCGCATACAAACAAACACGTGCAAAGAAAAAGACATCCCCACACACACACACACGCACACTCATGTGCTTGATGGAGCAGTGCGCTGCTTAGTGTGACTCTCATCTCCCTCATTTTTCTCTCTAAACCTTTAATCCCTGACTGCGAGAAAAATGATGCAACCTGACATTCTGTTCTCAGAATCACTCGCACGCGCAAACACGCAGCCGAACGCAAACATGATTGCAACACACACACACATACACACATGCACAAGTGCATGCAGACTGTGCGTACAGGTTAAAGATATACAGACAAACAGGCATACTGCACTGCATGCACATAAACACAAATGAAAACCCACACACGCGCACACACAGCACAGTTTGGGCAAATGTGTTGTTCTCTGGGGAATGTTTTCGTGCACTAAAGTCACTAATATAGTCTACACACACACCCACACACACACACAAATACAACTGAATGAACTAATTCCTGTCCTGCTGTTTTGAATTAACCTGCCCAACTTAAGAGCATTCAGGTCTTATGATTGCTGTTATACACCCAACTCAGACATCTTTCTGAATCACAGGGAAGAGAAATGTGCAGACACCACATCACTTTATACTATCTGACATAACACAATGCCTTACCTATGAAAGGAGCCCTGCTCTATTTGTTTTGATGGACTGTTGTCCAACCCACTTTCAAGATGCTAACACTATAAACATAAGGTACATGTCTGAAAAGTATTTTCTTATTATTAGAAAATAGAATTTGCACTTATGAAACACAGTAGTAGAGACAAACTTTCTCCTGTAAAATTAATCCCATCAAGGACCTTTGTCTAAAACTAAAACAAAAGGCACTCTGCTTGACAACCATTCAGATTTAATATGTCATCAGTGACCTCGATACATCTGCAAACTGACCTTAAGGACTCCAATACATTCAACATTGCAGAATTGGAGCTGAAATTGGGCATAAATCTGAAAGCATTACCATGGGGATTTCATTTTTGAATGCAGGTTTATGAGAATCAGTTTTATATTTGTAGTGAATGGCATTAGGGTGAAGCCTGGATGTTTTCTGCTGTGTGCCCTGACTTGACGTCATCACTAAGCTCCGGCACACTGCACCCCTGCTGCAGAGTCTGCCCATGCTTTCAAGCTGAAAATTATGTGGCTTGTTACCATGCTTTCATCTCCAATATCCTAACCATGCATCAGCCAAAAGATTATTTACTCTTTGATTTCTGACTCATGCTGTTCATGGGAAGACTCACCCACATGCAGTTAAAATGGACTCCAAAAAATGAGGACAGAACACGTACACAACCAGTCAGGTTAACTGGGTCGGCACACTGGGAGACGTCATTTTATGATAGTCTGAGGACATTTCGGAGTGTAGATAATAAACAAATCTTCTTATAATATACAGTATAAGTATGTATATTAAGTCTTTTCATTATATGTCCACAGACTATTATATCAATTTAAAATATCCTCAAACTGCCGATGCACTACAGCAATTACAATGCATTTTCTTTAGTACTGACTGTCACACCTTCTACCTTCATTTCATGCCAAGTTTCTATATACAGCTGGTGCTCAGATAGAGCAAGGCAATGAATCAACATCCTCTTTCCATATAAGCAAAATTATCATATAATTCATTGTGTTTCAAAGAAAGATCACACTGTGAGATATAAAATACCTCAGAACATATCTTTTTTTTAAATTATAGGATTGTGTAAAACAGTAGAGAGACTACTCTATTTAACTCTGTATAATGAATATGCCTTTTATTTCAAATTATGTGACTGTATACACTTTAGTCCATATTGCCCCATAATTGTACAGTACATAGATATTAATGTTGCCTTTTTGTCTATTACCACCCACTTTATATAATAATAATAATAATAGGATAGGACAGTAGGATACATAGGCACAGCAGGTCCTGATCACTGATATAAATCAAACCAGAAGTCCTTTTGCTGCACTTTGGTCAGCATACTACATATTGTGATGATTTACAGTATTGAGTACACAAACGTCCCCTAAACTATTTTGGCATATTTTTAGAGTCCTAGCTTGCATTTTGGTTTTTCATTTGCATCATAAATGTTTAAGCAATGAGACGCCTAATGGCCCAAAAAGCCGATACACACTCTGCAATGTCCAGATTTACTCTTACCAACATGACCTTGTGTATGTTTCAGCCCTATACTAATCTGTGGCTAAATTACGCTGCTGTTGCTGCAGTGGCATAGTCAAACTGAAAGCATGAAAGGTTGGAGCAATCTTCTAACGGATAAAGGTAGCGTATGTGAATGTGTATGTTATTCAGTCTAAAGACACTGATCTGAAATTGCTTATCATAGCAGCTTTGGGAGAAAACTAACCCCCACAGGACGGATGTGACAGTGCTTTGTAGTGACTTGGTCCTAGTCAGCAATCATTTTAAGACTTAAAAACCCTTAACAAGCAGCCTGCAGCTGGTTCAGACATTGCAAACTCGTGCTGAGTAGCTAGACTCTGTACAAAGTCACAGAACTTAATTTTAAATTCTAGCAGAGGTCCCAAGTTGCTGAAGATGGCAAATATGTCAGGCTGACATTTTGGGAAATGTGTATCAAATGATCCACAAGACATCTAGTATATTTCTTATTGATCTGATCAGAAACATATGAGCTTGTTAAAGTGGAATTAGCCTCATTGCGACCAACCAAACCTCACGCTAACAGTAATGCTATGCTTTCAGACTGAGAACAAACACTTCACAGTGATGATAGGAAATTATTTTTCATGGAGCAGACACATGTGTTTGCCATTGTGGGAGCAGACAGTAACAGCGCAGCACAGTAACACAGGTGTGGTTTGAGTGATCTGCAAGTGAAAAGACATTCAGGCATCGATTACAACTGGCTGAATTTGGATGGAAAGTTTGTTAAAACCTTCCTGACAGCATTTATATACAGACTATAGGATGCCCTGCTCATTTCTTTGAAAGGGCTGCAGATTAGTAGTTAAAAAGAGAAATACACACATCACAGCATTATTGTTTTACAGACAAAATGCCGCCACATTAATTACACACATCTCAACCTATTTGCCCGGATTAGTCCTGCATTTTCACATGATTTATCCAATAATTTGTTGCTATTGACAATGTGAATTAAATTCTAAAAGACCAACTATACTCTCAAATACATATAGATTTTATATCCTGATCATATTGTCCTAGTCAGTTTTCACTGACCTGACTGAGCATGTCCACTTTAAGGTAAATACATGCCTTTCATTCACTCAGAGATGCACATACACACACTCCGCCTCTAACTCCTACACTCACACATACAGATTCATATAGGCCTCTTATCAGAACAGCAGTGTATGTTATTCAGCGAGCAGTCAAAGGGGCTGTCATAAGTCTGCTAAATCACTAACTGGCTTAATAGGATTGTAATCATTCTCCAATTGGCACAGAAAGAGGAGGTGGAGGGGAGAGAGGAGAGAAAAGGAGGTGGGGTTAAATAGAGGAAATAAGAACTGACAGAGGAGAGAAAGCAGTGAGGAAAAAAGGAATGGAAAGCGTAGGAAGAGACAGAGGTAATTAAGCATACGGAAAGACAGAATGAGTAACCTGAGAGTAATGGAGAGATGAAGACACAAAACAAAAGGTCAAAAATAAGAAATCTTCACACTGCAGGCCTTTATGATCAATTTCAAATTGCTACTTGCATGTTATATTTGGTATTACTTCCAATATCTATGCCAGCATGTGCAATATCAATACATGCGTAATTAAAAAAAAAAGATACATCACATTATTTCATGAACTTGCTCTCTTGCTGTGTGTTTGAACACATTTCAGTTATGGTTGGTGCTTGATGGTCTAAACTGAATGAGGAGTTTCTATAAAAAAGGCAAATTTTATTTCTTTCCATTGGTGCATGTGGCTGTCGCTCAGCTAAACTGCAGGGACACCAAATGATAATCGGGAATAAAGCAAAATTAGGACACATAGTTTAATTTTTATGAAAATCGTTCACCATTTTACACCGAATGCAAAGTAGCTCAGAGCTAAATCTGATGAACACCTCTGCTCTTTGTTTGAGATGAATGTTTTTTGGGCATGATCACTCACAGATACATGTAATGAAATAAGCATAAAACGACATTAACTTTGCAAATAGACAGACAGACATAGATAGATAGATAGATAGATAGATAGATAGATAGATAGATAGATAGATAGATAGATAGATAGATAGATAGATAGATAGATAGATAGATAGTCACATGACAGTGCTCATTACACTCCTCTCTCTGTCTGTCGACCCTCCCACTTGTAAGCTCCCACATTACTACTGCAACCTCCACTCATTTAGTGACGACTAATCCACTGCCCAGTTTAATCCCTCAGCCTCCTCACACACACACACACACACACACACACACACACACACACTCTCATATATCAAATAAAACACATACTCAAATACACAACTACACAGATCACAGTGACGTTTCTTGATTGAAAACACAAATTCTTATCTAAAACAGAGGGATAGAACTGCTTAGCAAAAACGGCTTGACAGGTGCAGGTTGAATTGAGGCATGTTTTATCGACTAGAGGTCAAATATTACTGCAGACCTTTTTCCAAATCAACCCACACATTTTTTGATTATTTTCATACCCTTCCTGCAGCCATTGGGTTCAGCTTGAAAATAAAACTGAAACACAGTGAACATTTTGTTATGTCATTATTCAAGTCGCGTCTTCTTTGCTCCGGTTGGGAGCCAAGTAATGTTTAATAGGCTAAAACATACAAAGTGCTATTGCAATTTAAAAGCTACAGCATGAAATCAACTGAGCTAAGCAGCAAACATCACAATACACAACTGACTTAGTAATCTGGAGAACTACTGAAGTACAAAGGTGTTCTTATTATTATTGTTGGAAATATATCATGGCAAGTTCATGTGAGGACTTTTTTAGCTGCAATAGCTGATTCCCCAGCTGTGTATTTCTCTTTCTCTATACCATCCTTTGTTTTGAAGGAGCCAATCAAACAACACCTACAGGCTCTCTAAATAAAGATGAAGCAGTAGTTGTGGAGATACTACTATGGTGAGAAAGACAACTCGTGCTCACCAGAACTTGAATGAATTCTTAAAAAAGAGTAAAAAAAAATTAAGTATTTGCATTGGAACACCTGTTATTATGGCCTATAGAATACATGCTGTTAATGTTCTGTACATTTATAATATGTTGCACATAGCAACAAATTCAAGTCTTGGCTCAGATATGAGTGTTTAGAACATATTGAGCATATGGGTAGATGGAGGAGAAATGGATTATGTTGTTAGGAGTGGTTGAGAGGTTGCTATGGACCTCGTGATACCTTTCTCATACCAGTATTTCTATAAATACTGGACCAAATAACCACGTCATTAGTAAGCAAACAAGTGTCCCAGCTGTTTATCCTATGCTTTTTCTATAATAAAAGACGACTTGAGAAATGCAAAAGTCCCCCCCATCTAGTGAGGGAGCTTTGAGAATTTTGAGCACAATGTTCAAACAGCATTTTGTGGAAGTGTTGAGTCTAATGCGCGGATTGAACTCCGTCACACATTCAATGGCTGCCATTAAATGTGCACCTGCCAAAGACTGCATTTATGGACAGTACTACATTTTATATGAGATCAAATACTGTGCTCCATATGAAATCATATCAAAGATCACACACACGGAGAATGACACAATTTTCTCATTTCTTATAAGCACCTACCTCATAAACTACCAATTGTAGGTAACTGTAGTTGTATATCGACAACAACGACGATGGAATGAGGACGGTCAGATCAAAGTGTGTGCAATTCTCGTCTCAGTACTATCTACAGACCATAAAATTATGATATGAGTAAGTAAAACAACACATTTTTCAACTCTGCTGAATACACCACTGATGAAAAAATAGATAAAATATATCAATTAATGACTAATTAATGGTGATTAGACATCTGATCTCTGAAAGCAGAAAAGAGCAGTGCGACATGTGACTCTTACCTTCTCTCTGACAGAACAGAGATGCAAAAAGCTGCACAAACATTCGTACTTTCTCTGTCTCACACACACACACACGCACACACACACACACACTGTACATTGTGCAGTGAGTGAAGAGCGTAGACTTGGACAGTGTGAATAATCCCCATCTGTTGAGGGAACATGTTACGTTTCTCTGTGCCCGTCTCTCACTCCACACACGCACAAACACACACACAAACACACACCAACATAACACACAATCTCCTATGATGCTAAGAAGGTCCCTTGCCAGCATCAGAGAAAGAAACAAATGTTTGCACTGCATGACAAAGTCCTCTGAGGACATCGCTACATGGAAAGGATTAAGCTACTACTAAAAAAGTGATACTGCTCTTTTGGCAATAAAATCTGAGGTGAAATGATTTTCAGTGATGTGAACTGAATAAACACATAAATTCCTAAGAACAGTGGCTTTCCTTGTAGATATTTTTTATCTTGATTGTGGGTATATACTGTAGTCACCCGGCCAATTTAAAAACATTTTATTGTGCCTGATTTCACTGTTCTGACTACAAATACAAACGTTCAGCTCTAGTAAGAAATCAAAGCCAACTTTTGGTGTTAAAATTATTACTTCATTAAGGTTAAAGATCCAGAAATTACACCTGTGCAGACATTGAACTTGAAAATACTTATTAGCTTTTGTTTTGACTTTGTTTGACCAGTCAGATGCTGGAGGTTAATCATAACAGAGTAGGTTAGACAGAGTCAGAAAAGGTGTCTGCTGTTCCAAATGGATTAAACAACATTCTGAGAGTTTGGGAAAAGATGGAGGGTGGGAGTTGGAGGTTGAAGCTCCACCATAACTTCAACTGAGCGTGATGGACCTGTCTATATCTGCGCTCTTTGGCCTCCTTACTGACCTTCTCTGGTGTTAACAGTGTAATTCACTTTGATGTGAACTTTTGGGACATTCCTCCACACAGCATTCTGCTTCATACTGATCTGCCTTTCTGGTGTCAGCTGGTTGCTTCTGTTCTTCATTTCCAATAAGATTATAAATATTATAGTCGGTGTATAATAGTTAGTAGTATAACGCCACATTCATGTAATGCCATTCAAGCCATAGTTAGGATCTGACAAGGGGCAAAAACTGCCCCAACTAATTCTGAGTTGGACATAGTTGAATTAATGACAGCAAACTAGCAGTAAAAAAGCTGCAGAGCCACCATCGCGGAGGTAACTTTGAAATAAAATAAAATTACGAAAGAAGCTCTATAGATCATTTGTTTTGAATCTGGTTTCACTTGATAATGAACCTCTACAAATATGTACCCAAATAAAAAACAAGGCTAAACCATCTTGGGACAATGCCTGAATGTGTCCAAGTCCGAACAACGGGAACATTTTCCGTTCTGCCAACATTGCCTGAATGTCGCATAAAACAACAGAGAGCAAAATGTTCCTGATTCTGACACACTGGTGTTTTCCCTTCCGAGTTATTCTGGGAATCAAGTGGCAGATATTGTGAGTTTATAAGAATGACACATCCAAACAGGTGCAACAACACTAACAGGACGTTGTGGTGAGATGCCACTCAAGAACAATCTGACACAAGCACTGGGAACCGCTAGCTGCTGTGCATCATCGTCCTGTTGCTTTGCTGTAGATTTCAACAAGAATACCATTTGAGTGTAATACGTAATCAGGTCTGAGTTGGAGTCGTACTAAATTGTAATAATTATTATTTTGTTTACTTTGATGCTGTCAGGTCAGTTATTATCGAGGCACCAACTCAAACTGGTTTTCATCTCTCAGCGCCTCCCTGTCTTTTCACCTCAGCGCTGCTCTCGCGCCATGGGGGGGCTGCTGTGACACACAGAGGGGTTGCCCGCTGGGTTTGTGTGTATGTGCGTGTGTGCACCAGTAGTTATGCGTGTCAACAAAACAATGAAACCAGACATGTCCAAAGATTGCCGGCAAAGCCCTCTGACACAACACACACGTCAAGCCAGTTACACTCAAAGGCGTTGTGTCTAGCCTTTGTGTGTAACCTGGCTGACGACGAATAGTGGCACGAGCTGCTAGCAGCGCGGTGCACGTGTTACCAAAAACTCCTTTAACCTTTGCTGCACATTCGGTAAGCAACATCTGCAGAACCCCATACGGAGCAAATATGCAAAGCCATGAAATAATTAAAGCCCCCTTAGTATCGGCTTTAAAGTATCATCCCTTTAAAGTAAACCATTACATGTATTTTCAAAAGGCCAATCCACCCAAATTAGAAAAAAACATACTTCTCACTAATCAATAGTGGTAGAACAGTAGTAGTGTTAATAAAATCTGCTGACTATGAGGCGTGTGGATTTTCCAGAATAACAGGGACATTGTTTTTGAAAACACATGCTGCTCTTTTCCATTCAAAACCCAAGATACCAACCTTTAATACTCTTACAGATATTACAGATTATGAAAAGCTATAAAGTGCACTTATGGCCATTCCAAAACAATATCACAATGTGGTCTTTGACAGTCCTATACAGCTCAACACACACTTTCTGGTAACAGAACACACACTTTTTGGCAATTGTGTTACTTCTGACCCCGAACCAAACATGCTGATCTCTACCACCACACAGTTTCTGTATTTTCCAGTGCCACTTACCAGTTCTTGGTTGGTAGAGTTGGAGTCGTCTCCGGGGAAGGGGATGTAGATGGCTAAGGCCACACAGTTGGCAAAAATAGACAGCAGAATAAAGATATCAAATGGTCTGGAGAGAGAAGCAGACTGTTAAGGAAGACAGTTATCGCAAAGAGAGACATTAAAAAAAAGTCCTTGGCCATAGCAGAGCTTCGTACACTGAAGTTGGTGACAGGAGTGCTCATTTATATTGTGTATTTTGTGTCATTTTTGGGTGATTTCCTGCATTTTGTCTGCAATAGGCTCCTCGTTTGCTGCCTCTGTGTCTTTCTGACATTGGGAAAAAAGCAATGTGTTATTAAATTAAATAACACGTCAAAGTAATTAAATGCACTTCATAGCAATCTAAGAAGCCTATGAGACAGATTCTATGTTATCTAAATTTTGTTAATAATAAAAAAATTAAAGTGTCCTTGTTATTATTTATTATTATTTATTATTATTATTTATTAATTTATCAGTTCTTTAATCTGACTAACTAGCTCATGAAATTATTCACCAACCCAACCTATCATCTAACAGCTTTTGCACAAAGGTATCTTATATGTATTTAAAGTCCAGTGCTTGCAGCCTATAGGCCCTTTTCTTTGTAAAAATAAAGTTATGGTCCATTTTTCAAGAGATACATTGATTCATAACTCCACCAACCATCCATCTACAAATCTATGAAGCGATCTGCCCACACAAATAAACATAATTCATTCAGACACCCAAGCATCTGCCATCCATCCATTCAACCAGAGCCTGTCTCTCTGGGATAAAGGATACTTCCACTCCACCAGGCTGATGCAGGCCCTGCGGATGGGGTTGTTGAGGGTGAGGCAGAACAGAGCTCTGGGTGGTCTGCTGTTGGTAGATCCTCCCTGCTTTTTGCTTTTGGCGTACTGCTGCCTCTTCCTCTGTGCCAGTGAGCCCACAGGAGCTGGTCCAGTGGTGCAAACTGAGGGTCGTGAACTCATGTCGGTCTTCGCATCATCGCCCTGTGCTTGGCGAGCAGCGCTGATGGCGGCATGCCAAGCGAGGACCGGGCTGACACCGGAGCCAGTGCCACCGGGGCCCTGGATGCTGCTGTTGGCCCCGAGGAGGCCGTAAGAGGAACCAACGGGCTTGCCAGTGCTGGGTGGGGCCTGCAGGGGCTCTGGTGGATGGAGCTGGTGCAGATGGGTGTGGCTTTCTGACCAGAGCGCTGAGGCGTCAGTGGAGAGAGTGGTCCTTCTGTTGTTGGCATACTGTGCCCCTGGAGGGAGACGGAGGGAAACAGAGACAAAATGCACATAACATTTCGAGGCTGTGAGTGTGAGTATAAACAAAAACATCTGCGGACATAATGTTCCCCAAGCAACCGCTGATGTTGTTATCCTAGTTAAACCTAGTTAAAATGCACCAAATTTGAGCATTTTAAAATTCTACACATAGCAGCTTTAACATTAACAACTCAAAATTATAGGTGGCACAACAGATTTAATGTGATATAATACTGAAATTGCTTTAGCATAGGCCAAGAAAGATGTAATAATATGTTTATAAAGGTGGACAAAATGCTTTCTAGAAGAGGTCAAATAAAGTGCAATAACAAATCATAATGTTGCATGAGAATGCCAATTCAGCATCCTTTCATCCATCACATAACTGATAACCAGTGGTAGCGGGAAGGTATGCATAAACACAACATAAACAAAGATTTTGATAAAGATCCCATACATTTGTTTTTCAAAGAATTTTGGCTGGATATGTCCTGAGCAGGACATTTTACAGTTCTCAGTGCTCTCAGGTGGAGAAACTATGCAATGGACACACTGTTTCTACATAACCTCAAATATATATTTAGTATTTCTATACAGAAATGTCTTGTTACTTATTGGACAGGGTATACATTCATATCAATATATTTGCAAAAAGCTACTACTGGCTAATAATATTGGCCACTTTGATTTATCAATCAGCCTTTACTCAGTGTGTTACATCTTTATGCAAATTTTAGATGCATCATTGGAAAACCTTGCATGCTGGAGGCTACAAATGGTAGTGATAAGTATCTATATACCTATAAATCACACAATGTGAGTAATAATAATACTTAACACACAAGCAAAAACACTACAGATGATGCTTTTTACAACAAAGGGGAGGGCGAGGCAAAGAAACAAAACTTTGTCAGTCTGACACTCTCAATCTGTTGTACTCACATGCTGTGAGTTAAGAGATGATCTGTATTTCAATTTGCGCAAACTGGAAAAATATAGAGTTTCAATTAAGGGAGATACTCATTTTGCAATTTCTGCAGATAAGGGCACTGTAATTAATTAACACGTTAAAGGCCAGACTGTATGACTTTAATACTCGCTGAAAATGAACATAACTGTCCACCGGGACAAAACAAAATGAAAGCTGAACTCAAATTTGAAGGTGAGGATGTAGAAATAATCTGGGCAGAAAAGTGAGGAGATGACGAAGAAGAAGAAGAAAAGGATTGGTCTGAAGGGAGCGTGAAAGAGACGGGGAGACAGAGAGAGAGAGCAGGACTGCCTGCAGAGAGAGTCATTAAAATCAATGCAGTGCCCTTGACACAGTCACTTTGGTTCACTGCAACTCTACAGCAGAATCACATCAGGGACTACTTATACAGCTAACCAACATTTCATGTCATCCACCTAAAACAGCTCTCACACTGAGATGATCAAATCAAAGCACTGATCATCCATCATAACTCGTGTGGCTGAGTGAGAGAGAGAGAAAGACGCAAAGAGAAAGAATGGAGCCCCTCGTGAACATCTGGCAGAAAGGGTGAATAAAAAGCTAGTAAACCAAAGCAAAGCAGAAAACTATTGCTAACAGAAATTCTGCAACGTCCTAGTCAGAGTCTTGATATTTAATCTATGATATTAGTTCAACTGATTTGCTCATTTCTTCCTGTATTTTGTCTTATTAAAAACATGTTAAAGACAACACTGAGCATGCATTTGAAAGATAGAAAACATATACTGAACATGGTAATGTACCAAGATTATTACCAGTGAAAATGTCTCAACATACCCAGCTTCACCTGAATTCACCATAAAGAAATCAAACAGGTGAGTTCACACTTGCTGATGTGAATGAGGAGGATCGCAATTCTGCAGGAGAGCTGACATCATCAGGTGCAAAGAAACAAGTGCAGCCTGTTTAATGATGGGCATCATTAAATAACATGATCGGATGTAACGGGATTGTTGCCCCAGCGGTTCTGTTGGACGTCGCACATCTGTCACAGGTTGCGGGATGACGACTGTCGACTCTCTGCTGCTGTTGTCAACTTTACTTTGACCCGTGGTGGCTTTTTAAAACAGTACAGTGTTAGTTTGGACCAATTCTAAATCGTTGGAACTGTTTTATTGTTATTTTAAACTAACGGGATTTACTTGAAAACACTTGTTTCTTTTGGATCGAAATTAAAATCTCTGATGTTATCCAGGGCTTTCTTGTTTTAAAATTGTATTTTAATATATTAATGTATTTTTCATTGTTCATGTATTTCTTTATTTTTAATTGTTTCTCTTTCTTTGTATCTAATATCTAAATGTTCTCTCTGTAAAGCACCTTGAATGGCCTCTGTGTCTGAAAAGTGCTATATAAATAAAGCTGCCTTGCCTTGAAAAGTTGCTTTAGCGTCTCGCAGTTCATTCCGGAGGGCGCACAAATCCAAAGCACCGTCCACAAACTGCCACATGATTCCAAAACGACCACTTACGACCAGAACATTAGACCAAACTCAACTAGTATTCGGAGAACACATAGCCGCAAGTCGTTTCCCAGTGGATCAGCTGACTGCGATCACTGCAACCGTGCAGCCTGGAAGAAGCGCTTCCAACGTTTAACACGCAATTTTGTGGATTAAAATAAATTGTGGGGGGGGAGGAAAAAATCCCATTAGCAGACACGACTCGGAGCATATGATCACACAGGGTGAGCAGACATCCAGAGGAGAAGGCGCTCTCGCCCCCTCTCGCTGCGCTCCAACTCTCCTCCTGCCCTCCGCGCACGGTTTTTACCTTCAGACTGTTCATCTGCGTCTTGCATCCTCGAATCCACATTGAAAAGATCCGCTTCAGATCCAACCCATCGCTGGGAAGACGTCACACGGGTGTCGACGCGCGAGCCGCAAACGAGCCGTTAACCCGAATCATAAAACGCTCCCCGAGCTCGAGCCCTGAGAGGAGCGCCAGGCATGTTCGCCACATCCGGGTGCCTGCGTGCAGATTCGCGGCGGATCCGAGGGGACGCGCTGGAAGTCCGGCTGCTGTCAGCGATGCTCACTGCGGCTGGGGACGGACAGAGAGCAGCCACGGGCTGGCAGCCAATATCCAAGCCTGCTGGAGCCACATCCAGACTGAGTGCACGCCTGTTGCTGCCCGTTATTAAGCGTCTCAACTCTACAAAAGAATGCTGCCAAATGTGTTCAGACAAGACAAAAGACAATGACTAAATGCATTGAAACAACAGTCACGAATAAATTGGATGTTGTGTGAATGGAGACAAGAAATCCGTCTAAAAACCGTGGAGCCGACAACAGACAGCCAGTGGAGCCAGCAAGAAGTCAGTCTGGTGCTAATTAGATCTAGTTGCATACATTTTATTAACAACGGTTGCATAAGTGAAGCAGCATGTGACACAGTGAAACAAACACACAGAGAGAGGCCTGCAAATTAAGGCCTCGTCTAAAGCCTTTAAAAGTGTAGCCTTGTTGTCGGCCATATGTAGGCCAACAACATTGATTGAGTCTGCCTAATCCATCCAGTGCATTGCTTTAAATGCAGTCATACAGAATCAGTCTGTGACCCATTATAATACAAGAGATTCCGTTCAGAGCAGTGGAAAACCTAGGCAGTCTCTGTTGGCTACTCTGACGTTGCCCTGTCAGGGTAATTTCTGGATCGGAGGATACACACCATGCTCTCATCCTATCCATCTGGTTAAGCTACTAAGGAGTTACTGTAGGTCTATTTCAGGTCCTTGAACTTACCCCCCAGTGGTCTTCCCCTTATAATTAACGGCATTCTGTCACCTGGCTCTTCTCTGGGGCCTCATTGCGCTGTTTTCTACCCTCACTCTGCAGCAGTTCATGAGGAAATGAGTTGCCTGAGCTGTGCTGGAAGGTTACCAGTGATTGGATTACCTGTGCCTGTATGGAGGATAACAGTTTCAGGGTAGCACGTAATCCTCCGATTATAATCCTCAACAGAGGCAGGCAGCTGCAGCTCAACTGGACTAAATAACCATCAGAGAGGGGTTTTCTTTTAAGTTTATGGGTAGCCAAGTGTACAATGGTTTTAAAGTAGTCTATCCTAATAACTTAGCCCACAATAGGCCTATAAGCATTGGGGACACTTCCAGAACAAACTGAGTTTAAACTGTTATTACATTTATATTATTTGTCGCTTGGCTGTGTAAAACTAAAAAGTCAGGATTTAAAATAACTACAGAAATCTTGTCAGTTCACTTCAATTTCAAACAACCGGTTCACTGTGACTGAAACCTTAACTCAGTAACATATCAGAATGTACAGCTCTTCACTTGTGGTCTGTAGTCTAATGCAATAAGGTTCTCAGATTTAAGACCACAAGATTGGACACACAAATAAGTATTTCTAGGTTAAACAGGCTACAGCTCAGCCCTGGTGGCCTATTTATGTAACAAGAAGATAGTGTTCATACCTTTGTTGCAGACACTTGGTCTTTAATTATTATAAATCTATGCTTTATTACTTTATTATTGCGAAGTTGTGACTAATAATCATGTCAACTAGCCTATCTCTGGTGTCTACAGTGCTTGATTAATCATATTAATAGGATGTGTTTAATTAAAATAAATGCTAGCTAAACTTAATCAGTTGAACGAGTTTGTATTGGTTACATTTATGACATGAAGGTTTATTTTAACCATTAATTGTATTTATCTGTAATATATTGGTTATGGCTAAGATTATGGTGCCTCATTTCCTACAAACATTTCGTTTTTAACAAATTGAAAATTGCCTAATTTACGCTTCAGATTAATGTCGGAACTTTTTCTTTGAGAGCCGTGATGTTCGGGGACAGCGGAAGTTATAAGTGTCTGCAGTGTTTGCAGAAATCCGTCCGTGCGGGAGCAACAATCACATCCAAGATGGAGACCCTAAATTCCGGACATATGATGAGCTTAGCAGCCCTACAGAGACAAGACCCTTACATTAACAAACTGCTCGATGTTACCGGCCAGGTGGCCCTCTACAATTTTAACTCCAAAGCGAACGAATGGGTAAGTTTGTTAAAACACCCGAACTAGTTTCGTGGATAGCCATCAAACGTATGTTAGGAATTCACTTAGCATGCTAACGCTAACACTTAGCTAGTCGATAAAAACGTAAAAAAAATACCAAAGAATTACTGGTATGTTAATCTTTGTCAATCAAATTGTGCCTTATCTAGATATGTTCACAAACGTGCTCCTTTTGTACCAGGGGTTTTCTGTTAGTGTATCTATTATTATTTTCCGATAAAGTTGGTTATCTTTCCTGGGCTAACATAAGTTGTTTCGTTGCTATTAACGTTATTCAGCACGTTTTGGTTTTGCGGTTCTTGTTTTGACACGGAACGTCACTTGTAATTTCAGGAGAAGACCGAAATCGAGGGCACCCTGTTTGTTTATGCGAGGTAAGCACTTAAAGTGGTTCTAATAATTTAACACAATGACCATGAAGGTTGTTCATGCTACTTGTTTAGAGTTTGTTTGCGCTGCCATTTGTCGTATTCCGCGCTCACGTGTACAAAACAAAACATTAAGTGCGGTTTGTTTACAGACGTATTACTTTCCTCTTGGTTTATTTTTGTAATACAGTATTAAGGAGCTACTTTTTCGGACTTAATGTGATTTTATGTGTAAGAAAGAATTTATAAGAAATCCATAGACTGTTATGACGGAAGAAAGATATTACAATTATTAAAGATTTGGTGATACATTAAGGATTTGTGGCTCTGGGTCAAACTAATTAAGCAACTTTAAGACAACGTTTAACTTATGACGACCATATGTTGTTGTTTGTGAAATTACAATATATCAGTTAGTTATAGAACAACTTGATTAAGCAATAATGAAAAACAATCTGTCTGTCAGATGCTGTACTTCACAACAGTTTACAGATCTTCCACAACCAAACAATTTTGTTTAATCAGTTACCAGTGCTATATTTATCTACATAAGATTGCTTTACTTTTAAATATATTAATTTAGTTTATATTTAGAGGTAATGCAAAAAATGTAATTCCAAGTCATGCAAGTGTTTGCTCATGGAAAAGAATAAGTCAAAAAGTCAAACTAAGATGTTCCTCAATATATAGTGCACATGGTCATGTAAAGTGTGATCAAGGAGGTCTTTAGTGCTGCCAGAGTATTATTTTCATTTTTGTTCATCTTAGGTCAGCCTCGCCTCACCATGGCTTCACCATCATGAACCGACTGAGCACAGAGAACCTGGTGGAGCCGATCAACAAAGACCTGGAGTTCCAGCTGCAAGATCCCTTCCTGCTCTATAGGAATGGCAACTGTGAGTATTCTGTAGAATGGAAGCTCTAAAACAGTAGATGTACAGTAGGCACAGTACAGATATATTTCTGTCAGTGTGGACTGAAATTAGATGTAATTGGAGATTATTATTCAATGTCTGGGATCCAATAGCTTGAGCACGTCACTGTTTCTTGAGGAGGTAAAGGCAGCTATCTTCCCAGAGAAAATGCTTGTTGAACTGTTGCCATCACACCATTACAAATGCTGGCAAAATTAATATCAAAACACCTCAGACGTCAGTGGGAATATCATGCACTGTTTCTTAGCAACAGAGTCAGTTTATGTTAAAGGTTTCTGCTCAACTACCATGAAACACTGTTGCATCATAGACAACTCTGTCAAATAAATGTATACACTGTGCATACTTAGCAAGTGCACAGCTGTATAGATGTTTTTCATATTCACTATAGCACACATGCACATGAAATAGAACAGAACATGATGGTACCTCTGAAAATGCCAAATAAACACCTCCCCAACGTTCTCTGGAACATCTCTTTTCCCTTTTGCTTTAAGTCATTTTGGCATCTTGGAGTTGCATTTAGCGAGAAAGGGTCTTCTGTAGCATTTTTTCCACTCATGACCTCGTGTAGGCCTCCCAGGCAGCAACAGTTTCACTTTGGTTTGGCCACAGTTGATATCATTCTACACTAGGGCAACTGCCAAAACCTATGAGTTTGATTATGAATCTTGACTACTTCTCAATAAACATTTTATTATACAAGTGGTGCGTTTGCTGATGGCTTTATCCAGTAAGGTGCCAATACTGCAGTCAAAACGTTGTAGCCCAATGGAAAGAGTTCAACATGAAGGAAGGTGAGAGAAAAAAAGGAGTGATGAAATTCCTCAGATCTTAAGAAAGTAACTGACAGCGCCGCCACCGAGGTAATCTATTAGAAGTCTGAACAGGAGTTTCATCAAGGCAATAATTAATGAATTTGACTGTTTTCCCATTTGTTTGCTAATAAGAAGAAATAACATGGCCATGGTCAACGTCAAAGTAGACTGCTCCCCTTTTGGACTTGGTTTGCCCATCAGCCTGGCTGGTATGGAAGACATGATGTAATTTCTTTAGTATTCAGGCCAGAGCTGCTTCTCAGGTCGCTTCACTTAAGCTCAAGTGGTGGTATTAGCAATTGCAGATGCATAAAAGTGGGTACAGTTAAGTAAAACAGTGGTTAATAATATTCCTTTTGTTGGAGACACATCACCTCTAGAAGACTGGTCGGATAAACGTTTCTTTGATTGTGTCCTCTCCTGGTTTTTATTCCATCGCTTGGTTTTCACTGTTTGTGTAGTTCTCTCACTCAAGGGAGGATCCTTTGGTAGCTCTCAGATGTTCATTGGTCTGTGTTTGCTGTTTGTTTATATTCTCCTGTGAAGGTGTGGTTGTTGTGGTGTAGATTCCAGGTTTCTGATCTTGAGAGCCGGAAGTATCTTCAAGATGGTTTTAAGACTCCTCCCTCTGCTGTGAGCTAGGAAGAGCAAAGAAGGACTGATGAAGGCTGATCTGGAGCACGATAGAAGTTTAATTGAAGAGAAAAGAGTCCAACACAAGGAGGATGTTATTCTTCAGAGAGATCTTGATAATTAATGGTTATTTGTGTCTTGTTCCAAGTCTCTCAGAGCACTGGTGGGTGAGTTCACCAGTAGATCCACAAAGCCTGAGGCTGACAAGTGTTCTCAAACTTAGAGAGTGCGGTTTAGAGAGACCGGTGTACTCAGACACTCACACCTGTTTACAGCTCTCCATATTCCCCATAGTAACAGTAGATGCTACAGGGAGGCAAACACGCAGGTTGCTAGGTTACCTCAACCTCTTGAGGGACCATGAACTACACCAGTGTTTCATCTCTCTCTCTCACACACACACACACACACAAAACACACAAGCTGCAGTGAGACTAATAATAGTGGTAAATACAAAGGTCCAGTCGTATCCAGTATGCCTGGGTAATAACTCAGATTTATCATATGTTGACTTTGGTCTAATTGTATCATGATGGTATGATCATATTTTGTTATTGTTTTATAAAACACGGTAGACTCATGAAAAATTTTGGTTGGTTCTAAAGTTTTCTTTTTTATCTATGAAGAGATTTGTAATGTAATGCTGCTGTTTGTGTATTTCTTGCAGTGGGTATCTACAGTATTTGGTTCTATGACAAGAGGGACTGTCAACGCATCGCTCAGCTGATGGTTAAGTAAGTACCGTAGCCGGACATGTGTATACTATATCTGTGTTTGGATGAGAGAGGACAACAACTCACTGTTCGCTCTGTAAGGTTTATCACCCAATAAGTGTTTGTTTTAGAAGCAGCTCTGCTTTCATCACAAGGAGTATTTGAATAGGCATTCGACAAAGCGAATAACAGTTGTGTAGACTATATGTCACGTGATTAATTCTCCCCCCAGGATTGTGAAACAAGAAGCAGACCATGCCCAGAGAGAGTCGCCAGAGAGGGCGGAGCTGCGGAGGACCAATGGTGTTGCAGAACCGCGGCCCATCGACATCCTGGAACTGCTCAGCAAAGCCAAGGAGGAATACCAGAGAGTAAGGAGGCAAACACACACTTGCAGATGCAAACATAACATGTTATTTAGGTTCTTAAATGAGCAAATATGTTTTTCTTAGAAGTATTTTAGTACTGGTATTGGGTACTTCTTACTTATACAAGACCATTAATTTTAATGGCACATTATACATACAAAAACATGAATTTAAAGCACACTCTGTAGAGTAAATCTGCATACTCAAACAATAGATTCATCATTACAACAGGCTGTCTGTATGCTAAATGAGACAGGCTGGCATTCATATATTTATTTAAAAGCCACGTATAAACTCTAAATGACTTTCAGCATAGACATTAGCATTCTACCTTGATAAAACCTCATTTCAGACTGCCTGTAAGACAACTGTAGTGATTAACTAAGGACAAATATATTTTATTCACACTAGCAAACGTATTAGGACAAATGTTCTTTGACTCAACCAGTTTTTGTCATTTTGTCTTGCTCATAATTTTGAACTGACAATATACACCAATCAGCCATTAACATTATGAGCACTGACAGGTGAAGTGAAGAACATTGATGATCTCGTTACAATGGCACCTGTCAGTAGGGGGGATAGATTAGGGATCAAGTGAACATTTTGTCAGCAGGAAAAATGGGAAAGGATGTGGGCAACTTTGACAAGGGCCAAGTTACGATGACTAGACGACTGGGTCAGAGCATCTCCAACACTGCAGCTCTTGTGGGGTGTTCCCGGTCTGCAGTGGTCAGTACCGACCAAAAGTGGTCCAAGG
>JAVQJF010033333.1:0-13933 GCA_036023855.1 Gadopsis marmoratus
CCCCCCCCCCCCCCCCCCCCCCCCCCCCCCCCCCCCCCCCCCCCCCCCCCCCCCCCCCCCCCCCCCCCCCCCCCCCCCCGACCAGAACCTAAAGAAATACTGCCTTGCTTTTTTATTTATTGTGTGAGTGTGCATTTGATGTTTGCGTGTGTGGAGCAATCCATCTTTCAAAATGCATTATGAGAATATGCTAATGGGGGAACTTGCATCCTGGATTGTTTGTGGTTACATGTTCATCGCATAAAAATGATTTACAAGAGCCGGTGTGTAGCGTGTACAGAATACTGTGACAACACACACACACAGCCATCATTCAATCATTTGTTCTCATACTGGATTGCAGCTGCAGTTAATAGACAATTTCTGTTAGTGTGTGTGTGTGTGTGTGTGTGTGTGTGTGCGTGCGTGTGCGTGTGTTTGTGTACAAGACAGAGAGAGGTGGGCAGACGGGGATAATTCGTGTGAGGAAAATTAAAGCACTGGCAGCTCGTCCATCACACAGATTAAATTCAATGGAAAGATAAAAATGTCAATGTTCCCGCTCCTGCTGCTCGCAGCGCAGAGCCACCATCCACAATGATGAAACTTTCTCTGTCTCTCTGTCCTCCAGCCTCTCTCATCCTCCCCCCCTTCTGCTCTCTCAACTCTAGATTTTCCATTCTCACTCACACGGGGTCCAATGCTCTTTCCTCTCACAGCCTTAATCTTTCTCTGCTACCCCGCTTTTCTGTCTGATGTTATCCTCCCCTCGCACTGTTCATCATTCTTTGATTCATCTTATTTTACTTTTATTACTTTTTCTATTGCTGAATGACATGTGAGCGATAGCTTAGTGAGCAACACATAAAAAGGGGGGAGATGATGATGATGATGATGATGATGATGATGATGATAAGGTATGGTGGATGGGTCAAACTATAGCCAACATAAATTCACTTTCAAGAATTGTGCAACTGAACCATATGATCATCACTGATGCACAAATAAAAAAAAAAGCAAAAGACTCAAAATGGAGAAGTGTCAGTAGTGCGAATGAAGTTACTTTCCTTTGTGTTGCTTGACCATCCAGTGTTCCCCAACCTTTTTGGCTTGTGACCCTTTAAAAACAGAGCAAAGTCAACTCGCCACCTCTCGTCAAAATGTACATAATTTCTATGAGCGGTTAGCATTTCAAGCAAAGAGATTTTTACCTTCTCAGATAGTTAAATCTGAAGATTTTTGAAGGCAAAAAGAAAGGGAAATGTCGTGGTTTTATGTAGCAGAAATGTGTTTCTATCCAACTTGTTCTTCAGCTCCTGACCCCCTCAGAGTTATCTCATGACCCCTTTGGAGGGGTGCTGACCCCCATGTTGGAAACCACTGTACTAGGCTAAGGCCAACGTGTGCATTGATGAGCCAAAACACCTTTTAGCCATCTAATTATGATTGTATGATTCCATGATTTATGGCATGTTAAGCTTCATTTTAATACGTCTTGGACTTCTGTAACCACACACTGTCGGGTTGATATTAATATGGCACTAGGCTTACAGGCGTTTCCCTTGTAACCCTCCACTTGCTCCCAACAGCCCCCCTCCCTCCTTCTGATGCCGTCTTGCTTGGCATTGCCACCTGGCAGAAGGCCTGGCACTGTCATCTGGAGCTGTCTGCCGGCAGACAAGGTCACCCAGACGTCCCCTGGTGCAAGCAGGGGGTCCACCTTCTGTGTGTGTGTGTGTGTGTGTGTGTGTGAGACGGAGAGGGTATGGTGGAGCTGTCCGAGTGTATTTCTGTTAGTGTTTTTATTCATACCAGTTTGAGTTTGTCACCTTGCATGTCTGTAATTTGAGCGTGTACATGAAATTATGCACACGCACGCATTTTCGTGTGTGTGTGAGAAAGAGGCAGTGAGACTCCCTGCTGGCCCCAGATGGCCAGCCTCTCCTTTCTCACCAGCCCTGACCAGTTTCACTAGCCAAAGTCACTGCTGAGGACACAAGACGAGCAATCTGCACAGTCTGCACAAACTGACCACACTCGGAAAAAGGCATTACTATTAAACCAAAACAATCTGAGCAAAAGGTGGCTCGAAATCTATGGTAATAAAATTTCCAGGCTCTATTCCATTCTGAAAAACAATTTTTGCCATTTTTGCTGGTTAATGCTACCGATTCACCACTAGATGGCTCTCCAACTCCAGTCTATTTCCCTGTTGTGTGCAGCGCGCATCTGTGTGTGTCTGTGTGTGAAAGAGCTGGCTGCTGTGATCCTTCTAACCATGATTAATGGCCCCATTCAAAGGTAAGGAGCTCAGAGGATAACTTACTTTACAGTAAGCCACAGTGCTGAGGCATGGGGAGCGCTCCCTCCACCCGCTGTACCAGAAAGATGAGGTAAATAGCGCTGGGAAGACGGGAGGCAGAGAGGGATGGAGCAACGGAGACTGTCTGAATGGGAGTTTAAACTGGTGTGTGCCTGTGCTACACATTCTGTCTGCATAAGCCTCGTTCTGCTTCTATTACTGAGCATTAATCAGTATGTTTATGAGTTAAAATGTGTCCCATAAACACATTCTGGTAATGTGTAAAATGCTACGCAAGCGTGTGTGTCTGTGTGTATATGCCACGTGATCGGGATGAGGCAAAAACCCTGCTGGCCTCCGAGATCTGTGGTCACACCTCTTCCAATTACTTTATCAAGTCTGAATGCCTATGTGTGTGTGTGTGTGTGCGAGTGTGTGTGTTCACACAGCCCCCGGGGTGCAATGATGGGAGCAGACGCCTGCTCTTTCACTCTCGGCAGGTGAGAACATATTCATCACAGAGGCCTGCCAAGCCTGGCGACACCCTGACTGTTACTGCCAGCCTGCAACACGGCTGCCCTTTGTCTCGCGTTTACAGCGGATCATCTCTTCAAACGGAAACCTAACTTAAAAAATAAATAAATAAAAATCTACTAAAAGCATCACTGTGTGAGGAATTAATAGTAACAGCGTTGCATTTTCTCGTAAAAATAACAAAAAGTGGCAGGAATCACTGCTAAAGCTGATATGCGAGTGCCTATAGTAATAGTGAACGCTTATGCAATGTCAAGAGTGGAACAAATGTCAACAAATGCTGCGGCTTATAGACTTCCTGCAGTGGTAACAATCATGCTAACCACCCGGGGATTAAACAACTGTGATGAGATCTGTGATTGGCCCCAAGAGCTTTGTGGGAGTAGTGCAATCTGGGTAACCGTTTTTTTATACTTACACTCCTTTGACATCCCGACTTCCAGGCACTTCTGCAGCCGACAGTACTGGCAGCGGTTGCGGGTGACTTTGTTGATGATGCAGTTCTTCTCCCGGTGACAGGTGTACACCATGTTCTTCTGGATGCTTCTTCGGAAGAAGCCCTGTGTGACACAAAGACAGAGAGATGAGGGGAGAGGACAGGTGCATGGCGGCGTGATGGATGGCAAAAACAAGTGTAACGGAAATGGGGCGACCTTCGCAAACCAAGCGTCAATTTGCTAAACTACTTTTTAAATTTACTTCTGCAAACTCTCTCCTCGTGTATTGCACATGTGTACAATGTCCCTTTTCATCCTGTTCCACAACAAAAAAAAAATAAAGCCTAAATTACTTGCTGCAGTTTAAAAGCAATGATCTACCAACCAGTTAAGTCTTTTAAGGGTTTATGCCATGACAATGCGGACAGACACCAATAGTTAGTCAAGTGTCAGCATCTCATGAGGTCCCCCCCCATCCTCGGTGACGGCCACTTGAGACACAACACGAAAATGCTTTTGGAGATGTTTCAGGTCCAAAAGGTTTTTGGGGCAAAAGGCACAGGGTTACTGGGTGCCATATAACCGTGGCCTATTTTACAAAGCCAGAAATAAGGAAGTCTAGATTCAGGCCAAGCGCGTATTATTAGAGAGGACACGAGTGCTGTCTAAGAACATAAAAGGAATCTCACTTTTCCTGAATTTCAGTAGGAAGTCTAACTACATCAAAGAAGATAAGATAATACATATACAATTTTAACCCATGAATATTAGGTAGTGGACAAATGATAATGAGCTCATCTTTGGCCACTGAGCTGAGATCTTTGGGGAGACTATGTAGACATAGACACTGAGCAAAGTATCCTTCGCTGGTGGATGCAACAAGCATCTCGTGCACTAACTCGGTAATAATTTAGACACCCTCCCAATGACCTGTAAGAGGAGCTCCGTTAGCCACAAATAGATCAGATTGTTGGGTAATGAACGGACTGGCGAGAAAAGTCTCAAAAAGATCTTTTAAGTAGAAAACCAACCACAACTTTAAGTTACTAGATAAAATGTGTTACCTTTGTCTAAAAACATCCCCAATTCTGAAGACTGAAGAATGTATATTTTGTGATTGCAAGTATGTTTTGCTTTGAAACCAAAAGGCCTCTAAATGCTGCTCATTTGTCACAGTCAACAATGACAAACCAGTTGAAAAGCCATGCATACCGCACAACTTATAATCTCCTTAATACCGTGCAACCCCACTAAAATCAATGTTTACCTCTGTGGCCTTGCTGCTTAAACACCCCTCATGTGTCAAAAACATAAGAGGATAATGCAAATCAAGCACAACGGGGGGAGTTTTCAGCAAGCAGGACTCGGTGCAAACGTAATACAGGTCAAAGTCAGTATTGATGTGGCACAGTGGGACATGGGTTATGTTTTGGGTAGGAGTGGGGGTTCGGGGTAGCTAGGGAGATAGGGTGGAGTGTGGTAGCTGCCAGGGAGCCATGCCGAGGGATTAGCTTTGCTAGCCAACAGATGGCCAGTGGACCTAAACCCGCAATTTGTCCTTCCCAGATCAGCAACCTCTTCTCACATCTCGCGTCCACCACAGAGGGGAAGTGATTCAGGACTCTAATGAACTACGAAGAGGAAGTGTGCCATCTGCTTGAACATGGTTCCAGCACGGGCGACAGAGCTGATTACACATGATAGATTTTGCTTCTGGCTGGTAGAGGAAGAGTTTCTGTTCTCAGAGGGTCCCCTCATCTAACCTTTGTCCTGATTTCATCAAGGCCTCATGTTGGCTTTGCAACTTGCTGTCGCATAGAATAGAGGTTTTGCCATGATATGAAGTCCTGCATTTCATGCACCATTTCCAGCTAAGAAATAGAAGGTGCGGTACCTCCAGTAGATACCTTCAAACTCTTCTGAGAAGAACAGAATAATGAGGCCTTGACAAAGAATAAAGTGGAGACAACAAGGCTAATAGTTTGACGTTAATTCTAGCAGCTGATGCTGAGGGATAAGTCTGTGGTCTTTGTGTGCGTGCGTATCATGTCCTCTTTGATCCGACAGTTCCCCTGACCATGACCCCATTGTCACCAGGAGACTGACCCACACCCTCCTCACATCATGAGGCTCAGGTGCCGTCCCGCAGCACCTCCTGATTGGCTGTTGCTGCCGGCTCGTGGGCCAGTCGATTGTTCCAGCCCCTTCCCTCCTCTCCTCCTTTTAGAAGTCATTGCTTCCTGTGGCCCTTAAGCCTCTTTTTGTATCACCGTTTAATCCACCCGGCGACAAGAGCCCTCAGCGGGCCTGTCAGCCACCCTGCAGTGTTTAGAGGAGATGAGAGCCGCACGAAGAGGGAGAGAGAGAGAGAGGGAGGGAGGGAGGGAGGGAGGGAGGGATGAAAAAGAGGAGCTAACAGTAATAGCACATACATGATTTCATGTTCTCTTGAATTCACAGCTGCCTACCTGGTGTGCATTATGAGCCCCATGTGCTTATGAGTGTGTCAGTGCGTTCTACTTTGCATGTGTGAGGAAACGCTTCATTAAAAAGGGAAGCGGGGGGGTTGGCGAGTTGGCGAGGAAGCACAGGAATCCTCTCTTACATGACTTTCACACTGTGACCAGATTACGAGTGCGTTCCCAGCCTCCCACTGCGCCTGTGCCCCGGCCTCCGTTACGTCGCTGCTATTGCCACAGCCCACACACTAGTAAAGACGGATAATTGGTAAAAGGGCCATTTGAAAAACACAGCACGGCGGTTGGGGATTTTGGGAAATATGGCCGCTTCCCTCCCGTTGCAGCCGATACCAGGAAGAGAGATCGCCCTGCTGCGTGCTGCCATGCCTCCAAGACAAAAACATAAACATGAGGGGGTGGCCATGCATATTTAATGGTGAAGTGTTAATATCTGGAGGAGAAAATAAGTGCAATGCCGGCGAGTATGTGCGGGCGGTAAAACTTAAACAACAAACGAATGAGCTGTCTCCAAGTAGCAGAGCTCAACACCCCCCTCTTGTTTCCTCTGTTCACTGCAGCCCCCAGGAAATGCCTTTGTAGTTTGGCATGCTGCAGCAGAGCAGGCGCTGCTAACCCGTCTCAGATGAGACAACCATATACATTCACATGCCTGTAGTGTTGAATTATTAAGCACGCGATGCCACGTCATCTCCTCTGAAGTCAGAGATACAGAGAAGGCATCCTGAATTCTTCAAATTTGCACAGCGGCTGTTGAGCGAGCAGACAGCGGGCTCATGGATGGGGGATTGGGGATGACACGAACGGGAGATATTTTCATAGTGGTAGCCAACATTACTAATGATTATGATAACAGTTTACAAACCAGCTAAACTGTGGCGTTTCTTGGGACAGAGTACAGGTTTAAAACAACTCCTCAGATTAAAAACATGACCTAAACCAATATAGGAAATAAACTAAAATAAGGGTGAGCGTCACGATATACACAAATATCTGTTGGCTGATGAATTAAAACATCAGCTCTATCCCCACGCACAATGGCCTCAGGCTAATTACAGCGTCACTTCTGTCACTGCTTCCGAGCTGTCAGAGAGAACAACACTGTGCTCGCTAAGGAGAAACAACTCATTACTCAAGTTTACAGCTCATCTATTGTTTGACCTGCTTCTATGTTTATCACACCAACGTTTTACCAACCACTTGCAGATAGTGAACATATGAATGAATTAAGTCTGAGACTATGCACACTACCAATACAGGTCTTGAGATTAAATTATATATTAAAAATTGCATAAAAATATAACTTGACTGATGTTACGACTTTAGAATCGGAGAACCTATTTGCTGATATTTCAAGCATCCACAGGACCCATGGAGCAGCACAGCCAGTAGCAGTTTGGTTAACCCTATAAAACAGCACAGGGGTCAGCCTTTACTTACTTTGTTAACGTTTTATAAGTCACATTTGGGGAGCAGGTTAAGTTTCACGGAGCACTCAGAGGGTTTGTGTTAAAAAGGTTATGTGTTAGTATGTATGCGTGTGCCAGACTTTCCTGTGCTTACCTCCACTTTGTTGCATTCTTTAGTCATTCTCCCCGTCCCCCCTGTGCTCTGATGCGCTGACCGTCTTTCTTTTGGTGTCAGTGAGTTCAGCTGTGGCCCCTGTACCCCGTCTGCCTAATCCGCCGCCCATCCAGCCATCCCCACTTCTCTTTTTCTAGCTGTTCATGCCTCCCAGAGCACAGTCTGCTCTCTCTCTAACTGCAGTCTCTCCCATCTTTGTATAATTTTGTCTGCATTTCTACATTCCGCGAGTTCCTGCCCTTTCTTTTTTTTATTTTATTTTTACTGCTACTGCTTCCCACCTTCTTCAGTATGGCTTTTTCCTCTCTGCTCTACTCCCTTCCTTCTGCACCACTCCCATCCCTGCACATATGGAAACACACAGAGTATTGGCTGCACAGTCAATAAATCAGAGGGTCTAGCAGGCACCTGTCACCAGCACCACCCTGCTTGCCTTCATCAAACCACTCCCCAGCCCCTTTTGCTATACGCAGAGCTTGCATAACCTTGGCTGTTATGGAGATATAAAGGTTTGCACCTGGCAGTAACTTTACATTGGATTCCACAGATCCCTCCGCCGAAGCTTACACAACAGTGGCTGCGTGCCTTAGGAGACGCGAGATAAAGACGTCTGTGTGCTCACACTAACAGCAGAACATGTATGCACGCACACAGCAACTATCAACTGATAACAGAGGAGAGGGGGGTTACGAGGCCTCTTCAGCACCTGTGTAACATGGCTGCAGTGGTAATAGACGGCCGATGTGGGGACGTCAGCAAAGCTGATACGAGCAGCAACAGCCCTTGATAGATGACAATGTTTCACATAGTGTACATGATAACAGGTACGTCCATCATATATGTTGTCATCTATGCAATGTGATGTAAACTTGAAGTTTGAAAGTATTAAATGAGGCCATTGCAACTTGTCCAGGCCATACTGATGATTAGGCAGCTCAATAAAGCAACCGATAATGTCAGGAGATGATTTCCCACGACAACGTGGTCAACTTTGGGTAATTCCCAACATTGAATTCCAGCATTAAACACTGAAAAACCCAAAAGGATGCGAAATACTCAAAATGACGTGCCTTATCATTTTCATCATCTCAGCTTAGGCTGTGAAGGCCTGAGAGTGTTTTTGTTTCCTAGTGTAAATCACACGAAGGTTACAAGATTGATGAACATCTTGCTTGCTTGGCAGATTCAGAGGAAGGCCGGGAGTCTCACCTTGCAGCCTTCACAGGCGCTGACACCATAGTGGTACCCTGAGGACTTGTCCTGGCACACAAAGCAGGGCTTGTAGACACGGGGCGGTGGGGGAGGTGAGGGCGGGCTTGGCACTATCTCCTCTGAGCTGGTACTCTGGGTCTCTATCGCTGTGGAGAGGAAAGAGCAAGAAGAGGGGTTAGTGGGCGCTATCAGATGGAGCGCTGGCAGAAGTGCAGCATTAATCGATATCAGCGGGATAAACACAAAATCTCATGTGTACACTCACACACACCGATCTTAAACAACCCGGTCCAGACAGATACACTGCAACAGCCAATACAAATCACCAGAAGGAGAACTTCCTCACGTTCTAACAATGTGTTTGGGGGGGAAAAAAAAGTGCAAGTGCAGGGACAACTTCTTGATCTGGCATTTTCAGATCCACCACAACAAAGACTGCGAAATATGTTCAAGGAACAAACACTTTCTTACACACACACACACATCATCAAAGCACCAGTGAAACCAGGTTCTGCAGAGTATTATTTAATGCTGAAATGATGGCTGGTGTGTGCAGCAAGAAGCTGCTTTGCTAGAAGGGTTCACAGGCTGGCTTTCTCCTCCGATACAAGGCCCGGAGTTGTGCTTTTATTCGTTTATAAAAAAAATTAAATAAAATTGTGCAGTCTTTTTAAGTATGAATGCTTGACAATATTACCCATCAAGAGCAACAAATACCGGTAAACAGAAAGAGGCCAAGTACACAGTCTTCATACAATAAGCAGCAATATGACAAACCAAACAACATGTGAGTATTTTCTATTGGACTTTGACCTCAATATCCTGTGGGTTACAAAACACAGCTCCTTAATCTAATAACTAAACACACGCAGAACAGACCTGCACCCTGCGGCCTATGGCTGACTAAATAAGTGTAAAATCCCTGTTTGAAAGTGGAGCCATCATGTGGGTTCTACTTGTAACCAGGCTACATTATTTGGATAGTGGTGCAAATGTAATGCCTGAGGATTAACTTTAAAATGTTCTGTACACAAACAGCCATTCAAAAACGGACTAGTTACAGAATAAAATTAAAACTCTGAAATTAGTGATCTAAATCCTTCTTATCCATATCCAGACTATACAGGTATACTGTACGCTTCTTTGCCCAATCCCTGTCCTGTTGAGCTAATGATGCTGGGCGGAGCGACGGGGCTGCAGATTGACAAGCAGCTCCTGAGCTCGAGAGTAAATAAGCCACCTATATTTAGTGGGCTGGTTCAGCAGGTCCGTAGTACAGCTGGGAACACACTTCACGTGAGGGCACAGCAGACAAACACTACAGTCGCACTGGATCCTGACATAATACACAAAACTCTAATTGCACTGCACACAAGTTTTTCCTTCCTCTCCCTCCCTCCTCTTCTTTTATAGTGTCTGTGTGCGGGCGTCAGGTTGCCAATCTCCATGCATATGCAGGAGAGGCTGCAGGGAAAGATTACATTCAGAATAACCTTAATAAACCACACTGAGGCCCAGATACTGTACGTTCAAGGACTCCTGGAAAAAAATAAAAAATAGAAGACACAAGCACCGCACACCAGAATCTAGCCCCTCCAGAGCCTGCGTGTTATCTCACACGGCATATCCAAGTGGGTTTCAGGTGACGGGGACAGTTAAGCTAAACAGCAATAAAGCTCACATTGCAACACCTAACAGCGACGGCAGCTCATGGCCCGGGATATTAAGACATTTCGTTTATGAGGCCCAGGTGTCAGAAACCACATTGACACCGTGACAACCTTTTATGCTCCTGGTGGAAAGATTTTCGAAAGAGAAAATGAAGACGGCGACAAGCAGCTGGAGTGAGACCCACTTATTATTGACTTCTTTTTTGTTTTCCGAACAGAGATTCTTTTGTGTAAACCTTAGGAAATTTATTTGCAATTGGGGGGAAAGCAAACATGATGTAGGGTGGAGAGATGGGAGGGAGGAAAGCAGGGGAGGCACAAAAAGAGAAATACGTGGGAGAGACAGAACTGTGATGTGTTTGAGCAATAAACAAAAAAGCTAAAATACAAAACAGATGAAGTGATAAAAATGGTGTACACACACACACACGGAGTGAAAGCTAGGCCATATTACTTTACTCATGTTCCTCCCTCGTATATTTAGATTCATCTACATTACACACACACACACACACACACACACACACGCACACACGTCAGGATTTAACTTAATTTAACTTGGGAGTATTTAGAAAATCTCCAAACTCGTGTGAAGCAAAATATTAATTTCAGAGACATTTACAGGAAAGGCATGATACGTTTGAGGGAATGTTTGGACAACTCATATATGCTCATAATCAAGAATTACACTATTTTCCAGTGAGGAGAGTCATGCATGCAGCAGTAAGAGGACACCTTTATTTTTCACTGTGGCTGAGGAGGAAAACGGATTCGGCCACAATGTGAGGTGGGAGGAGGGCGAGTGTGAGAAGGAGGACAGATTGTGGGCAGGCAGAGAGCCCGTCCTTTGCTTCTCGTAGCCATTTTATTGGTGTCACTGCGGGCGCTCGTTGCCCATGCCACTGGGCCACGCAGTCACCACACTCATGTCAAACAAATTAAACTTAAAAAGAGAGCAGCCCTTACATAACATGGCATATTTTCTCATTAGGAAAAAAAAAAAAAAAACCCTTCAGTTTTTTGCGCTCTTTTGCCTCTGTTGATGTGGACCGATTCCAGCCCTCCATTATTAGTGCGACCACAGAACTATTCATCCACGTCAAAGCTGCCTTCGTTAGAAACACATAGACAAACAGATGTGGCACCCACACCCACACAAGATTGCATCCGTGCCTACATTTACACAGGCTAAGGGCTTTCCTGGAGCCATTAAAAAAAGCCTCATCGGTCGGACACACACACACACACACACACAAAATGCAGAGTCTTAATGAGAGCACCCATGGAAATCTGGGACACAAGGACAAGAGTCTGTGAGGGGGCTGGCGACTGTAATTAAATACAATGGCTGGCTTCTGGAGCCTTGTCAAGCCGAGGCATGGAGCAAAACAATGGCAGGCCTGTGGACAGAGAGGCAGAGGGGCTCAGCAGAGAGAGGACAGAGCTACTTAGGCCTTCAGCAGGCACCATTCCACACCAGCCTGCATCCAAGCTCTGATCAACACCAACCGTCACACAAGCCTGCCTATTGTGCGATCCACGAAATCATACACACAAACACTGGAAGAACTGAGTCACACTCGCCTGGAGAGCTTCCCTCGATATGGCAGGGTTTCCAGGCCGGAGCCCCTCCAGAGGCTGCAAAGTCACCACGGTAACTAATACTTGAGCTGCAGCTAGAATATCATTCCTTTAGCCAGGAGAGGGCTAGCATGAATAGACAATAACACCCCGCTTTGCTTAGGGGCACAGGAACCCGCAACCTTGAAAATAATGTTTAAATGAAAAACAGTAAGGAGTCACTGATAAGGAATCTATTGTACTTTGGTGAAACCAAAACCACATGAACCATATGGGCACTGCAATTGTTCTTAACCAGACAAGGCTGGATTCAATACTACAGCCTGGCATGTTGTCAAACCGGTCCCAGAAGCGGGAATGAACTTCCCAGGCCATCAGGTGTAACCACCAACAACAAACCTGACGCTGCACTGCGTTGAAATGCATTTAAAGGGAGGTTGTGTCTGTCTAATATCTGACCATTGGCTCTGGCTGAAAACTAGCCTTTCTGCCAAGTCGGGCACATTTAAAGTAATGTATGTTTTAAAAATGATTATGCAACCGTTTCAAATTCTGAATTATTATAATTCCTCGAAACAATATGTGCACTGGCCATAAATTAAGGTTTATCTCATAAAACCAATTCTGAATTATAACTGTGTTAAAGCTCCAAGATTGAATGTACTTAGATCTCTCCTTTGATATTCACATTCACAGACAAGTATCAGAAATACTGGTGTGCGAGTGCGCCGCTATGCTAATAGCTTAACGTAGCGCGGTGTTCAACTCCGAGCCACAGCACCGGTGATTTAATTAATTTCAAGTGCGAGTGGTCTGTAATACCGCCCTTCACATTCACTTTGCATACATCACGAGCCACAAGTGCACTTAGACATAAGCCACATCCTGCATAAGCAGTCGCAGCATGCCTAGACTTAAATGGACAAATATGCACAAGACCGAAATTAAATCTATTCTGATGATAAACTGGCCGGAGCTGTAATACTGACATACGATAGTCTGGCTAACATCAGCACTTCAAAAGGCATCACGACCAAAAAGACCACAGACCAAGAAACACACACACACACAAGCCCACTGGCCATTATCAAGCCTCCAGACGCTGGACTGTCTCGGCCCAGCGCTGCTGAGCAGTTCTTGAGGTTCAGCTCTCGGTTAGTCCTCTGAGATTTGATTACCTTCATCCCCACTGGTTACTGGGCCCAGCTGTGAAGCATATTAATGAGATTTCACCATCATTAGGGGGAAGCTAACTACATTAGCAGGTTGGCTGGATTGTGGTAAAGGGAACTGAAGAAAAAGAAGGCAAAGGGGACGGAGGAGAGGGAGGGCTTTGACGGGGTCTTCCACTTTGTTGAATCTTACTCTATCATTGACAATTGTGTTGCCCTGGCTTCTATTAGGTTATCTGGACACACACACACAATATGTAAGATACATGGGAGAACATAGAGGTTCATTTGTCTTTCCATGCAGTGAGTGTGCATGAGAGGATAGGTCAGACAGACCACCATGCCACAGGCTGCTGCATTAAGGCTCGCTTTGAAGTCTGCTTAAAATAATGAAGTGGGATGGCCAACGGAACGGCCCCGGGGGATAGAGAACCGCCTTGCAAAACCCTGGGAGTTGTAGGTCAATGTATCATGCATGTCCATAAAAACAAGCGGCAGTAACAAAAAGAGCGGTTAAGTGCAGTGAAATTGACCAACAAGTAAGCAGAGAAGGGCATCACTCGCGCATGGTGCGACTCGACTTGTGCTAGATATTCAGACGTTATTTCTGGATTTGGGAATGTGGGTAAGCAAGCAAGCAGCAGGGGAAACGATAAACACACGAGGGGAATGCCTTGTCAGCACCGCTCAATTGCTGAATTCGGAACTGGAACCATTTCCTTGCTTACAGGGAAATCCTGCCATTCTCTGACAAAGTGTCATAACAGCTTTCCACTGATAATGGATGGGGCTCCATTCGCTGCCTACACGCCGATTACTGACAGCAAAGCCGCACACGTCATCTGAATATGAGCCGGGGTGAGTGCGGGTGTGCGCGATCACACACAGACCGACACCTGTAAAGGGGAGTGGCAGTGCAGTTATTGGAGTGGGGGGGGGGGGGGGGGGTGGTGGTGCGGGGGGGGCGTTGGTACAGCTACAACAA
>JAVQJF010033341.1:0-22186 GCA_036023855.1 Gadopsis marmoratus
CCCCCCCCCCCCCCCCCCCCCCCCCCCCCCCCCCCCCCCCCCCCCCCCCCCCCCCCCCCCCCCCCCCCCCCCCCCCCCCCCCCCCCCCCCCCCCCCCCCCCCCCCCCCCCCCCACAAAAAAAAAAAAACCACACTTCTCTTTTCTTGGTTTTAGAGCTTTGACATGCTGGGGTGGACTTCAAGTGCTCCTACGTGCAAGTCACTACCAATCCCAGCGGTTAGGAAAAAAAGGGACCATGTCTCGCCCAATCCACTCAGGAACCAGAGCAAATGCCATGCTGGAAAACTGTATGGCTGCTAGAGGGACAACCTAAACCAGAATTTAGTATCTACAGGGGCAACCAACCCTCCCTCCCTCCCACCGCTTTAACAACTCAAAAACCGCCACCCTCCCCTTCCCTCTAAAAAGGCTTTAGACCTGCTATATTCAAGAATATAAAAAATAATCATACAAAAGCTGAATCCCGTTGTTATTTAAACATTCAGGAATGTGAGTGGCAAAACTAACACTTTGAAGGCAAAAATGAGCAGGAATGAGCAACCGATTATTATTTTTGAAGTTGTTTTATATAAAGTAGATTGTTACCAAACGAAACCTCGGCGGTCAGGCAGAGGGCCACGCAGCGAGCTGCAGAGGAACTTCCCCCAACAGCAATGGAAAAGAGAAACGAAAAGGGGAGAAAAAAAATAAAATATAACCAAAAGATCAATGATGAGAGAAATCACAACAGAATGACTGAGGTTGTCTGTGAAGGCCGACGCTTTGGTGACAGAACCAATGAGAATGCAAGAGACTGGTTGTGGGTGGTGCTTGTTGTCTGGGCAGCAAGGTCCGTCTCCCTATTTGCTGGCCAGGACCTTGGTAGCGATAGCACACTCCTCCCCCATGGCAGAAATCACGGTGACCTGCGGAGAGCACACAGCATGTTCGAGTCAATCATCTGAAACGTTACACATGCAGCTCGCGCAGCTCCGTGCTGCAGCCGCGTCTGCCGTTAGCACGAGAAAGTAGCTGCCAAGGAGATAAAAAAAAACATGGCTGCCGCTTTTCGGCTTCATCTCGAGGTGGTTATTTACGTTCTGTCTGCTGCCAACAATGTCAGGAATTTGCATTTCGTCATTTACATCTTTCAGTTTCAGGCAGCTTCGTGACTATATATACACACACACACACACACACACTATATTAAAAAATATCAACAGGATTCAAAATGCTTACAGACCAAAAATTACACTGCTGTGATCCTCATTTATTATATTGCGCAACGGTTCATCAAGTGCAACCAAATCATGTAAAAGCTCAGAGCTGCTACACTCACCATGAATTCATCACCGGCTTCAAACTTTGCCTCAATTTCCTTGCCGACTTCGCTTTCCGGGACGCGCAGGTCCTCCCTGATGTCACCGTTGTCGCTCATCAAGGTCATGTAGCCTTCATTGATGTTGACCAACTGAAGGGGAGGACACATTAGAAAACACAGTGACTACACTTGCAGCACAGTTGACCTCATTCTAAAAAGGGAGTAATTAGATATTTGCTGTGGAGCAGATCCAGGTTCATGGCTTCAGACTCGATCCAGTTCTGTCCTCAGAACTCCGAGCTCCAGACGCAGCATATTCCACATGTCCTGATTTAATTATACTTGCATCAATTTTCACCTTTTTTGGGATAAACAAGTGCTGTTTACATGATGCTCAGAGTTGGGAGGGGAAAAACTTTAATCACTGTATTTTCTAAGCAAATATGGGATGTATTGGAAAATGTTTTGCTTTTAACAGTTAACACTGAATCATAGTCTCAGAACCTGGGAAAAATAATTCTCATCATCTCTCACTCTGCGTTAACCCTCCGAGACTCACGGGCTCGTATAACATCACAAAAATCACGCCGCCTTTAACGCGTCATAGCTCTGCAGTGGTTACAGCCAGAGAAACGCCATTTTTTCCTCTTAAACTAGAGAAACAGAGCCAACTGGTGAGGCACCGCTTGTCTTTGTGAGCCATTAACTTCTGTCTGTAAAAGTAATATGTAAAGATGTAGATGGGCACGCTTTTGCACGGCGCATTGCTTGTTGTACTTGTATGTATATCAATCAGTTCTCACCCACCATTTTTGCTGGTGACATACTAGAATGTATAAAATCGGACTCTATTGGCTCCAGTGGAAGCAGTTACAGCCAATTGGAGCGTCTCGAATAATTTATAGGCTCCTTGCTAGTAGTCAGAACCAACATTTCTGGCGGCATTTTGAGGGCTCGACATCGTACGGGCCAAGTGGTTAACGAACTAACCTACATAAGAACATAGGGAAAGTTTCCCAGTGTGACTCGGCTGTCATGTCTACCCCAGTTTTTTTTCCTCGCTCGCAGCTGCCAGCTTGAATTTGTGCGCGACGACTGCTTTGATTTTAGTGCTAGAAGTATTACTGCCAGCTTCCATCCACACTTCTCCACAGTGAACAAGAAAAGGACAAAGGCCCAACGTTACAAAGACACGTGTCAAACCTTTAACTCACTGAACACATGAAACTGTAGAATCTTCTCCATTAGTTAATTGTAGTTACCCGCATGTTCAGGTCAAAATCAGACCAAACCAACAGGCTGCAAGGAGAGCACCTGGCTGTCCCACACAGGTAACCACTTTACTCAAACGTGTGCTGTAGCGCGTTTTGTGGACTGTGTTAAACAGATGTAGTGCTTTAATTTTGCTGAACCTTATGCCCAAAAAGAGCCGGCACAGAGGTTTCTAATCAAGTTCTTTGGTTAACTGCTGTGACACTTCCACAGATGTTTGGGCCGCCTGCGTACCTGGTAGTCCATCCTCTTGATGGAGGGAACATCCATGTTGTGGGTGGAGGGGCACATATCTTCATGCTTCTTGTTGGTGAAGATATCGATACCAACCAGGTTAACCTACAGAGGAAAAGTGACGTTAAGTATTAAAGAAACCTGTCAGAGTAGGTCTGTGCAGGTAACAGAAGGACAACACATGATTTGTAAAAGCAGCACATGGAAACAAAAATAAAACGACACCCCACTCCAGGTGTAATGGAACTTCAATGCATTTAAATTTCTTTAGGTTTTAAATCGGTAATGCATCATAACTTTCTAAATGTGCAGCCACAATCTTCACTTCTCCATTTGTGAACAAGTTCCACAGAAGGGCAAAGTACATGTGGGAGGACCCGGCGTTGGAAGAAAAAGATAAGGAGGCCGTGCACTACCAGAGCAACACTTCAGGCAGCTTGGATCAGACTGCTCTGAAATCTGAGATCCTCAAGCCCAAGCTGAGCCTCCGGTCTCTGCCAAGCACATCTTTGCCACCGGTGGAGTCCTTTTCTTTCCAAACTCCATTTAAAATGTGGCACTGCCATCTTAGAGCTGCCCCCAGTCTGAAGGGGCTACATAAGCAAGACAACTTTACCTTGGCATGTCCGTGCTTGCCGGTCTTGGAGGTGGACATCTCCACAATTTTGCAGGGACGGCCCTTCAGCACCACATAGCCGTTCTTACGCAGAGCAGAGCACTGCATAGGGTAGGTGGCGGAGGCACCAGACTCGCCAGTCTGGAAGTCAAGATCGGGATCTGCCATGGTGCGATGGGTCAGGGGCGCTGCAAAAAGATATTTACACATTATATGCTGCAGTAAATAATACTGTAAACATCAAAATAGCTGCTGTGTAAACCTCATCTTGATGAGACGTACACACAGAACTGTAGACACGATGGCAGCGAAACTACATTTATGAGCCGACTTGAAAAGATTTACAACCAATGGAGTTGGAGCGGCGAGCCACAGGCAGTCAAGAAGAACTGAGTTTCACCGGCTTCACCCTTTAAATTCACCTTGAAGAGAAGCAGTGTCGAGGTGCTATAATCAAAAAGGAACCTTCATCTAGTTAGAATTAAAGAAGTGCGACAGAATCGACTAACAACACTTGAAAACCTCTCGTCCCGCAATACAGACACCGATTTCAGGTCAAGTTTTTGGGTTTCATCAGTGCAAAGGGCATAGATTCCTGACTTAATGAAAATACCTCATCCTTAATGTGGCCACAGTTTATATTTTATATCCACGACTGACTTTAGAACTCACTCCTCTTTGTTTGTTTGGAACCGTGCTGCACAACACCGAGTCAACAGCCTCGAAGAACCTACGTGGCAACAAGGCCTTTTATCTGTTTTCTAGCAGGTTAAGAGGTTTTAACGCCTCCGCGGGGCCGCACGTGCGGGTCGACCGCTACCTCGCTCCTTGATATCGCGAGATCTCGGGAAAAGTGGCATCCTCGTGACCAGACAGACAAACACATGTCCGCGCCGATTAATAAAGTCAAACTACGCACACGCACGGACATCCAGCCCGTCTCACGCACGAGGCTGGACCGCTTCCAAACTCACCGCAACTCTCGTCACGTTCGCGAACATCGGCGTCAACTGAACTTCGTTAACTCGTCAGAACCAACACGAAGCTCGTTGGCTGCCGACAGACAACCGTCCTTCTCGGACAGAACGCGGCGGCTGCAGTTATCTGACATTAAAAGCTGCAACAACCTGTCCGGCCTGGAGTCCACCAGCGCCGGATAACGGTTCGAAGCCAGCGGGGACGTGACTGGGCGCCGACGTTAGCTGCGGTTCTCTCGGACCTTCGGTCCGGACCATGTGTGTTGAATCAGCCAGCGCCGCCGGGACACTCGTGTGTGGCGCCGCCGCCGCCGCCTCCTCAACGAGCGGAGAACCGCGTTACCCGACTTCTGTTAGCTAAGGAGATGCTAACAGCAGCTAGCCACCAGCTAGCCGTCCAAATGAAAGCAGGGGCTGACGCTCGGTCGACAGCGGCTGCTGCTGCGGACCGTTATGTTCGTGGGATCAACGTTAGACCCGCCGGGTGACAGAGTGCAGCCGCGGTGTCTGAGCGCGAACGGAAGCGGCAGACGTCGGCGCGGAGACTGACGAGCGACCACCGCCGACCGCGCCGCCGAAGGCCGCATGTCCCTTTGATTAAACCCGATAAATGTTAGCTGGAACATGGACACCCACACCCTGCCCCGCGACCGGCTACAGCCACCGGGAAACCACACCGCCGCTCCCGCAGCGTCGCAGGCCGCCGCGCGGCCACTTTCGTGGCTCCGAATCCGTCACCGGGCTACTTATAAAACCGTTAAGTCCCCCGTTTATCCCCCCCAAGGCAGAAACACGCGCCATGCCACACTTACCTTGCAAGAAAAAGAGGACCGAAAGTGCGCAGGCGCGGCCAACTTCACTGCAGCATCCGCCGAGGAAGAAGGGAGGGCGGCGTCGGCGTGTGTTCCGGTTGCGGCCCGGCAGCAGGCTCCATAAACCCGGATGGGCGTGGTGTGTGCGTGCGTGCGCGTGCGTGCGCGTGCGTGTTTTTTTTTTTGCAGGACGTAGCAGTGCACGCGTCGGCGAGCTGCGTCACCGCTGGGGCCAGCACGCGCAGCAGCTCTCCGTGCGCGTTCACGGCCCCCCCCCAACGCAGGCACGCGGTACCAGACGAGTCCCGCCGGGTGTGACGACATGCCGTCGTCCCACGTGTCCGCCGTGTGCGACAACGACGTCCGTCCATCTAAATGTCAATTTAATTTAGCGGGACATATTTCCAGCATCTGACGTTACTGTCTGTTGGCAGCTGTGCAGCTGTGCGACGAGCAAAGCAAATAAATAATAGTCAGTTTAGGTCAGTTCTGTAGGTGTAATCTTGGGGTTAAATCAAAGAGCAGGTTAATAAACAACTTTGTTGGGGGTTTTGATAGCTTATCCAGAAAGTGACGGACCGACGGCAGTCAAACATGGCTCAGATACGGAGCCTGCGTCTTTCTTTTGTTACTCCAGAGGAGAATATTTAGTCAGGAAGTCGTGGCATCCCCATCCCCATCGGCTGCACACAACTGGCGGATGTTAGCACGCTCGCACACCAACACAGTGTGTGAACACGGTCAGCGTCTGAACACGGTCAGCGTCAAGCCAGCTTAGTATCAGCATGTTAGCATCGTCACTGGCTGCACGCTGGAATCCTGAAGTTAAATAAACTCCAACATATTTTAAGTTGTACCAGTACATTTATTAATGTAGTGACTAACCCAAAAGGCAAGGTTTGTTAAAACGTAATAGAACACTCACATTAGCAAAACATTTCCATTTGGCCTAATAACTCATAGACAGCCTGTTTGACTCTGTTCCAAAAAACAACACCTCATAAAATGCAGATTAAGACATTTTAATACTTTTCAAGGGTCTCAATTTCTGCAAAACTGATTTAATGCCTTTTAATACTTTTAATACCCCGCGAAAAACCCGACTGTGAACATGTTAGCATTTAGCTCAAAGTCTGCTAGCATGACTGTGTAGACTCCAAGTCCTGCCACGTTATCGATATCCAGTGAAGCGATTGCTTTCTTGGTCGACTAATCTACTGATCAACTCATCTCGGACGCTCGTGTCAAAGTGTAAAGGAAGAGAGTGGAGCGGATGGTGTTGCTGTACAAGGAGAGGACATTTATTGTAGAATTTCCAACATCACAGATGTGCGTTACCAGATTGAGGTCGTCTTTTGACTGATTCCAGTGATTCAGACAAGGTGAAAACATACACCCACATGCATGTCACACGCCTGCGCACACACCTGCTCACCTACACACTCACGCACACACACACACACACACACACACACACACACACTCACACAGGCTGACAGCCGTACATACGTTCACAGTCTTGATACGTACAAAAATTGAAATACAAATACAAATAATACCACAATAAAAACATTGGAATTTTTTTTTTTTTTTAGAAATTCTTATAGCTATGTTCTCTATTCTGTAGAAAGACAACTAAGCTTTAATAAGTGAACATTATTTTTTTTGTCTCTCTAAAATGATCAGTAAGATATCGCCATAATGAAAATTCTTACAGTATATATATCTTTTAATCTATGGTTTCTCAAGCCGACCCTCCTCCTGACCTTTATTCACAGGGTGTTGATTAATGCTAACATCCTGCACATGTAAAAGGTTTCAGCTGGCCTTAAAGCGGCATCGCTTACACCCATCGCGTCCTTTAAGATCAATGAACAATAAAAGGATTATCAAGTATATGATGAACTACGGTCCTCTCTCGCAGCCTGATCACAATCCCACAAACATCAGCGTCACAGAAAATAGAAAATGTCATCCAAAGTGATGCTGAGCCCCCGTCCTGCTCGCTCTTTATAAGCGTCAACAGAATGCCTAAAATATAAATCTAATGGTAAAGTGTACAATCCTGCCGTATCTGACTCACGAGATTAACGCCCAGATTAACGCTAAACTAAGCTACGACTTTCAACGTACAGCTCAGTGTTGTGAGAAATGTAGAAAGTTTGAGTCTCACCGTCCAGGTTCTACAGTCAGAACACACAGTGTATTGCATTAAACTTACAATTCAGTAACAAGTGACGACAGGTCAAACATGTATGTCACCATGCAAAATGCACAACTAAATAAACAGTGATGAGCTACAGAGAAAGAGCGCAAACCTGGGAGTGTTAACCCAAACCAAACGTTTGTGTACGTCTTCGCTCGGCTCGTTGGTCAGAGAGGAAAAACCCCTCCCCTCTGAGAGAAACGACACGAGCGGACAGATTTACAGAGGTATGACAACAACAACAACAACAAAAAAAGAAAGCGAGACTGTTATTTTTTTCTTCAGCGTTCTCACCTGCTTTGCAAAGTCTGTCCTTAACATCAACGTGAGTATTTACACAGGCGCAGTGGACACACAACAGCAGGGACAGAAAGAGGTGGTCGAGGACGAAGGGCGGCAAAAGAAGGAGCGTCCAGACGTCGGCAACTACTCTACGCCGAGTTCATCTTGTGTGAAACGATGTGAAGATTTTGCCACTGTGTTGCTGTTGCAGCAATAATACAATATCTACAACCTTCCTTCCCCTACCAGAAACACAGCAGGGCAAAGCAGCCACAGCAGCTGAAACCAAACCGCGCAGATGTAAAATGTCTCATTTCGCCTGCGACAGTAGTATTTCTCTCTCCTAACGGGGCAACAGACAGTGCAGGTGTTTCAGCAGCAGCACTCAAAGTCGAGTGTTCACACTGTGAGCAACACCATCGTCCAGCCACAGCGGGTCCGTTCCTTCCCTACAGACGGAGAGTAAACGTCGGCCACAGCTTGAAGCTTCAAGTTCGACGGATTCTGACGCGAGTCTGCTCTACGAGGGAAAACATCTGACAGCGCAAAGAAGACACCCTGGAGTTTTTGCTACGAGATGTTGAGTCCACAAAACATCCACTGAGATTCAGTTGACCACTCATCACTATCGGAGGTGGTTGACAAGGACCCTCATATATAACTATATATAATCTGACTTCAACATTTGGCCAGAAGCTCACAGCGTTTACAGGCCGATTGTCCACACTTAGCCGGCTGAATCTGAAAAGGTTGAAAACGACACGTGTCCACATTAGGTTGTTTGTTTTAAGGATCTCTCTTCATTCTTCAAACGCCTGAACTGAAATGGAAAATGGCTCTTTTAAAAAGGCGCCTACACGCTGTGCGAGATGAGTCTAATAAAGTCTTGGTCACAGTCTGTGTAAGACTGTCAGACATGTCAGATCGTGTGAACTGTACGTCTGCTGAACTGTAGCTCTGCGACGTAAATACAGATGCAAGCGGAGACGCGTCATCAACTTGCATCAACTTGTGTCAAAATGTAGCTACACAAGCTTTGGCCACAGCACGGACACGAGGAGATTGTAAAGCCTGACTTTGCAAAGTGACTTTGTGGTAAATGCGTTTTCAGCCGTAGCACGTAACCTGTACTTTATGACAAAACAGTTTCTCTCAGGATTGTCAACTTTGGTCCGGGACAATCCGAAATCATACTTTACTCGACAACGATGGACAAACAACCGGGCCGCACGTCAGCAGTTCATTCTCATCTTCACAGCCTGTCTGGGCAAGTTGTTGTTTTCCAAAAGCCTCATAGATTTATCCACCAGCCGGCTTAGTGTGGACGTACCAAGTTGCCTGCAAAGTGATTTTGGTTCAGCTCGCCTCACAAACTGTCCCTGCATCCATAATTTGGGTCAATGACACGCTCAAGCTTTCTTCTTCTACTGACGCTACCGTGCTTACTATGACACAGCGCAGTGAAAGACGTCCGATTCGCTGCAATGAAAGTGGTCAGAACACCTGCATCACCACCAACAAGCGGAGTGGAGCAGCAAATTGTACTCGCAGTGTGAACACCCTGTACGAAATCATTAATGTGCTACACAGAGAACTTCTCTACAGCTCCCCATTCAGTCAAATGGGGACGCCAAAGGCTACTCGGCATGATGTCAGTGTCCTTTAAAGTCTGGATCAAAACTCTCAAGAACAACCATCAGCCCACAGGGAAGGCGAAGGTATTGTCCACTGGCAGGTTTGTGGTTTCACCTTTGCCCAGCAGGCAGTGACACCACCCATGGGGCCTGTAGAGCCCCTTATAGTTGGAGGGGATCTATATGGGGGGCCTGTGTTTAACTTTTCGTCCAGTTGCTCAATCGTCCGTTCAGCAGCTCGTTGATTTCCTCCACAAACATCGTGTACACACACACACACACACACACACACACACACACACACACACACACTGTCCTCCTGTCACCCCTCCGTCCCTCTCTCCAGATATTGGGGCGATGTTCCGAGTGAAGAAGAGGAGGGGTCGTGGGTCGAAGGAGGAGGGTTACCAGTTCATCATGGAGCTTCTGTTGAGGGTCATGAAGAAGACTTGACTGCTGCCTCCAGAACGCACCGAGGCGAAGAAAACCTGCGGGGATGAGACGCGTGGAGGGGACAGCGTTAGCACGAACACCGTCTCTGCTTCACGATGACACACTGGACAGGGTTGTTGAACTGGGGAACCAATGTTACTTACGTGACGGAGCAGTGCACCACAAATTTAGCTAACAAGATCATAGCAGACCCACTGCACCCTCTGTGGTCTGAATACGCACTTGTATCTTCAGGGTGAAGGTACAGCATGCACAGGACGTGGACTAAAAGAGGCGTCACATCCTTTGTCCTGTGCAGCTCTCATTACATCCTCCGAATTGGGCACTTTCTTGAACTTTATTGATTTCCCAAATTATGCTTTTTAATAATGTTTTATTATGGTCCGTCATGTACGATTGCTTTTTTTGGACATTCTTTTATGCTCTATTTGCAAAGCTAATTCCCCAGTAAAGGATTTAGTATTTTATTTAAATTCCCACAGTGGCCACTTCTACAGTGGATATTCATTAACATTAACATTAACATCGTTATTAGGACACACAAACATTTGTTGGGACTTTTCTTCATATATTTTTTTTTTTTTGCAATTCTTACTTCTTACAGTCTGCCGAGGAACGTCCAGGCGTTCCGAGACTCACCTTGTCGTTCCTCTCGGACAGGAACTTCAGTCGCTGAGCTCGCTTGTGCATGAAAACTCCGTCGAGGTGTCCCGTTTCCACGGAGCGGATCTCAATGGCCTTCTCTCCCCAGCCCATGATCTGGTTGGAGTGGATGTATGCTGCAGGGACAGGAGAGGGCGCACACACACACACACACACACACACACACACACACACACACACACGGGGATTGGACAGGAGAAGACTCAGCACCAGTCTCACACCCAAGCCAGTCACACATGGAGGCCTCCTCTGCCTCACCTCCGGGAGGAGATTATTGCAGCAGTTTCTGACCGATTTGAACGATCCCGACCTCCGAGCTCTTCATGTGAGAAGGAGCTTGCCGCTGGGAAGGTTTCCGTAGATGTTGATCGGTTTGATGTCAGTATTTGATTAAAATGAGTCACTTGAGCCCCACTGACCGACGCTGGCGGCTGAGATTGAGATGTACGCACGGCTTTTTATGTAGCACCTTCACAATAACATCCTTCCAGCCGTTAGAGGACAACCTTTAATCTGAGGCAACAGCAGTTTGGTTACCATTAGAAGGAGACTTTGACAGCCAATCAGAAATCAGTGAGGCTGCTGTCGGACTGAAACCCAGGAACAGGTCTTACCTACTTTATAAATGTGCGTTCTCTCTCATTGATAAGACCACAAACGTTGAGCAAATTAGTTTTGCACAATGAACCTCGGTGGCGGAGGCCAAATGCAAACATAAGGGCGCGTTGCCAAGACACGACTAAACGATGCGATAGCAAAGCAGTGGGAAAGGGTCAGCAGAGAGGGTCCAGCTGGGAATGATGTACACCTTCCTCTGTCACAGAAAAGGTCCAGTGGAAGGGCCTTTTGTTTTTTGCTGAGGAAGGCGATCGAGTGAGCTCTTCATCAAAGCGTGCGAGCGGAATAGAAACGCCGCGACGATGCAGGTGTTATGTTCTGTCTGGGTGGGGGGGCTGAGGCCGGGCTTGGCTGTGAGAAACTCTGGTCTGACAGTAAAACACACACAAACATGTCAACAGGTGATGATGTCCACACGCAGACCACATACAGGAAGCACCAGCGCTTCAGGACACAGACGCAGTCAGTCAGACAGACATGTTTAATCAATCATGATACTGTACACGGACACCTGAGAGTCAGAGAGTGAAGGCCGAATGGAAAGACACGGAGGCTTTGATCGACTCGAATCGTAAGATCCAAGATCCATCCTTGATGTGCTGGAGTCTGCTCTTCGTGTGGTTAGTGCCAATAAATAATAGATGAATTTAGAATTTAGGCGGCACGCGTCTGCTGTGACCTGCGGCAAAAACGCCCGATCTCACTTTTGGCGCGGCTGAATCTCACAGACACGACGTCTGGGTCGAGCTGTTTTGGAGCTCGCCGCAATCAAGGATGAACGGCTGAGGGTGGATGAGAGACTCCTTTTGTTTGGGGAATATTTCGCAGTCGCACACAACGGGAGGACAGAACTCAACACAGCAGACAAACAACGCACAAGCATTTCCCCCAATGCATAGAGAAAGAATGTATTGGATATAAAATAGGAGAGTGTCCAAAGTAAAAGGGTGTATGTGTCTATATGAAGGAGGAGGTGGAGGCGATGCTCTGTGTTGTTGTCAGCTCATGCAGTAGGCGGATGTTCAACGCTCGACACTGACGAGATACATTGAGTTTTTGGGTTGTCACTCTTTGGTCAACTCACCTGTTAAGTGATGAGAACGCTGACACCAAAACCCTCCATGTGTCTCCCAACAGATCGTTAGACTGCAGTGTTCCATGCTAACACTCTAAAGTGTGCTACGTGGTGCTAGCATTAGCAAAAGTTGCATTTTTTAATTGCCGTATTTTCAACTGCTATATTTTATTCGACCTAATATCTCATCCAGAACCGCTTTTTACTTCCATTCCTCTCTCGGCAGAGAGCACTTGGCGTGGCTCTGCGGACGGTCACGTCGGTCTGTGGGTCAGTCCAACACTTTGCTTCAGACTGAACCATCTCAACGTCTACAGGGTGTTTTGCCATCAGAGTCTGTACAGACATTCACGGTGCCCACGGGATGAATCCTAATGACGTGTTGAGCCCCCGACTTTGCCTCTGGTGCCACCATGTGCTTCAGAAACGCCTCAACAGCCTCAACATCTCCTCTAGCATCATCATCATCATCTTCATCAGGTCAAGATTTCAGTTTGTCCTTTTGTTTATCAACCAGTTCGGTTTTCCTTATAATGAGCATTACAGCCTTACAAAGGCGTTGGCGTTAGCGCTGCACAATTCTTTATAACCAAATTTAAGGAATTGTCTGTTTATGTTTTTATGTTAAAACATTTCTATTGGCTTATATTTCATTATTCCATTTGATAAACTTTCATATACAGATACTGGTATTTGTCTCAAAAAGCAGTATTGCATTTTGGCTATAATGATAATATTTGCCCCCCAGTCCCAGGTAGTTTCGCACCATGCACCACTCATTCAAAAAACATAGAAGTGATATCATTCAGCAGAGTGTGTGTGCAACTGTTAGCATGAAGCAACGGAGCTGTCAGTCTCACATGGATGATTTTGGCCCTTATTGTACGCAGGATGTTTTCATCACTTCCCAAAATAAAGCAGAACATTCTGCTCGACCTCCCAAAAACCTGCTGTATTATTTTAAGCAGTTAATGAAACAGGAGACACCGCCGTCTTGGCTTCTTGTTCAAAGGTGTAACTGAAAGCAAAAGGCAGGAGGAGAGAGAGGAGTGTTGCTTTGAACGGAGGAGGTGTGGTAGATAGCAGTGAGGGTGAAAGATGATCTGCTGAGACCGCTTATAGAAGTCAGAGGTCAGGGGGTCAGGGAGAAGCTAGCTGATTGGTTGACGTACCGACGGAGGTGGGCATCTCGCCCCACTGCAGCACCACGTCTTTGGTGATGCGTCCGTAGGTGTTGACGTAGACGCCCTCGTCCTCGTAGCACAGCAGCATCTCCATGCCGTCCGTCTTGGGCAGAACCACGATGGCGTGCGGGGTCACCTGACCCTGAATCTGCCGGGGCGACACACGGGAGGGGGTTGGAGGGGGTGGAGGCAGGGGATTAGGAGCTGCCGTGAGCCTGCAGGGGACCTGGACCCCCCCCAACCTCCCCCAACCCCCTGTCCCTACCCTGAGAGAGACGAAACTGCTGCAACAATAGAATCTCCCGCTCTCCAGCCACGCAATCGCCATGGAAACAGACATGAGCACAGCATGATTCATGACTGCCAAAAGCAATGTGAGGCGGTTGCTGTGGTTACCGTCTCCCCCCCGTCCATCTCTTACTGTAACCAGACGAGGGTTAGAGGAGGACGCTGATTCACCCACTCATTCACTAACTCACAGCTGTGACTTCATTCAATCAATACTTTATTTACTGACTCACTCATTAACTCATTTACTGATTCATAACTTGTTGCCACACGTTCATTATCTCATGTATTCACTCACTAACTAAGCTTGCTCGCTCATTTGCTCTCACGCAGTCTACTTTTCTCTCACTCTCATTAAATTGGACAGTTTGACCTTAAAATCGCTCAATTTAAACATGCAATTAATGTCAAAAAGTGAATGTGTCCTGATGATGTAAAACATAGCAGGACATCAGTTAGACAGACAGACAGACAGACACACACTAACATGTGAGGGGATGTAGATGTCGTAGGGGTTGCCAGAGTCCACGTCGATGACATGGAAGCCAACACTGGAGCCGTAGATGACCTTTAACCTCTGTCCCTCCTCCACAGTCAGGTCAACCAGCTGGGGGCGATGCTGCAGGTCAGTGAACGACTGACAGATGGAGAGAAAGAGAGAGCGGAACTAATTAAACGCCTGAGGTACAAAATAAAAATTCTTTACTTAAGTAAAAGTAACAACAACACAATTTAAAAACACTGTTACAGGAAACAGTCCTCAGTTCAAAGTAAAAGCACAGATGTATATTGTTCACAGCAAAATGTGCTTTACTGGAGGGAGAATGTCTCGCTGTAGAAATCTCTTTTGAAATGTTTCTATATTGAGTCCCAAAAGTAAAGATAATTTTAACATGTTTCCAATTCAAGTCAACTTCTTCTAAGATTTTTGTAGAGTCAAGCATCATTTTTCTTTATTGTATTTGAATGAATCAAAATTCTGTCTTTGTTTATTGGTTTGTTTTTCAACTCTCTGTCTGCCGTTGCTTTTTCTTTGCAAGGCCCCTTTTGTAAAATAAACCCTGCATCTCAGTGAATCTGTGTCCTGGACAAATGAAGGGAAAATAAATAAAAATAATCCGTGTGTTCTCAAGAACAAAAGGGGTCTTTCATCCACGTTCATCATCTTACCTTGAAGGCCATAAACTTGTGGTAAGGTTTAGGTGCCCAGGCGTAGATCTCCACTGCGTTCTTCAGAGCGATCACCAAAAATTTTATCCTCTCATACTTCACTGCAGGAGGACAGCAGAGCAGCAACAGTCAGATATGTAGCACCAGTAGTGATATATAAAAATGTTTCCTTAACTTGCAGTTAAAAAACACACGTGACCGTGTTGCTTTGTAAACTTTAAATCTGGCAACAGAAAATATTCATATTATTTCATTCATTTATAGTTACGCAATTAATCAAAAGATTCAAGATTTAAAACATTTAGAGAGGAAACCTTAATGTCCAATAACCCTCCCAAAGAAGTCTTACAATTAAATTAAAATTGAATTAACTTAGTGTAGACCAGCTTTTGATCCACACATTGGAGGCGAGTCCCCATAATGTGGGCGTGTTAACACGTTGATGTCCCGACAACACACACAAAGTAGTTTTGGTACGACTGCGTACCGACTTTGTAGTGCACGCAGCCCTCCAGCTCCCCAACAGTGATCCAACCCTGTTTCTTTTCCACTTCAGGGTCGTTGTGTAATATCCTGTTCCTCAGCCAGGACAGGTAATAAACACGCAGCTTGTTCTTCTTCCCTGGTTAGGAAACAGAATAACAAGGAAAACAATTCAGAGAAATAATATTCTCATTACCTGTAAATCTGTTTTTTTTAATGTACGAGTTTTACATTTCAGGCATCGATGACACTTGTGACTTATTATATATCTCTGATCAGTGATGCTTTATTTGAAAAGTGAAATCTGGTAAAAGTAGAAACATCTCCGTCGTGTTCAGCGTCTTGTTGTGTGCATTATTTGCACTCCAAACCAGAGAAAGAGACAGCTGTAACCAAGGGAAACAGGATTGGAGCATTCAGCTGCTTCTCACAGTCCCCTGCAGCGAATGCTAAGAGCCAGGTGAAGCTAGAAAAGAACTAGTGTGAATGGCCACATTCAAAGGCTGTGCGAAACGCCTGCAGTCATAGATTTGGGGAGACGCGATGTAAATATGGGGATAATGGCTCAGACTTTCCAATTTGGTGAATTCCACCTCCGCACAGATGGCCAATCACAGCACTTCAGCGCTGAAAGGTCTTTATTTTGCAAGAAACTGAACCTCAAACCCCACTTGAACATCCAATTTACCGCTTGCCGTCCGTATCATCAGGGTGCAGGCTTTTACGCAGCAGACCAACCTGAGATGGTGACCAGGACATTGAGTCCCTCCAGGACGTCCATCTGTTGGAAGCGCCGTCGATTGATCAGGTTGTAAACTTTGCCTTGACCACTTCTATCCAGCAACATCAGGCCGTTCTCGGTCCCCACCAGCAGGTTCACACCTGCACAAACACGCAAACGTCCGTTTTTTACCGCCCGTGTGCCTGCACATGATCAATGTTGTTATTGTGAAGGTGTTTTTGGCGACTGTCTCACCCCAGAGAGCTGCGCAGAGGATCTCAGAGTTGAATCGTTTCTTGTACTTGCGGATCTCGGGCGTGTCGCTGTGCGGCCTGATGTTGGTCGGGTTGACGTTGACCACCGAGATCTTCCTGGCCTCGTTGAGCCTCGCCTGCTCCTGCTCGTGCTTCAGCAGCTCGTCAGCGAACAGCGCTGCAGCACAACGTACCACATACAGCACATTATCTGGTGGATGCTTTTACCTACTGTACCCAAATCATTTTGTACAGAAAATAAACAATTATTTCTAGCAGAAGCTTGTTTTTCCTCAACTCCAACCCGGCAATTGTCTTGGAATCCCTTGGATTCATCTTGTGAATCAGGTCTCCGCACTGCGACGCCACATTCAGAGAGGAAACGTACCCGAGGCAGAGATGTTATCATCGTCATCAGTCGGGGAGGTCCCGTACACCCTCGGGTCAACGAACGGTGTGAAGGAAGCCTTGGAGCCTCCGCCACTTCCCATGCCGAACTGTGGGTCACAGAAACACAGGTCGCAATCAGTCACGTGTTCGTCTGATGGTTTGTTAGTTTTGGGGGGAACGGAATGAAACAGGTAGCTGTTAAAACAAAGGAAACACGGTGTGTTCAGCGAAGGCTTTTTGGTCACGGTGAGCCACAAAATCATCTTTAAAGCTCTTGTTTTGCAGGCGTTTGGGACTCTGGGAGCGCAGGGATTCCACGAAAATTCCACTTTCATCAGGACTGAAACTCTCAGCGTTTCCTTTATTTTGCCAGCCACCTGCATCGTGTGCTCAGGGTGGAGGATGCTTTCTGGATCACAGGCTGGAAAACTGAGAGCGGGAGGGAGAAAGAGAGGGATCGAACGAGTGGAGCAGGGAGGGAAGAAATCCAGTTTGTACCCAGTGTTTCCACATATAGGTATTTTTGGACATCCCACCACATCTTCCTTTTAAATTCTGCACTGAAATGGAAATTGCAGACTTAATAAAATGTTTGGCGAACTAACGGAAAAATGACTTCTGCGATTATTGTGGTTTTTCGAGTTACTCACAGAAGGTTTCTCACACAAATTCATTCTCAGCGTGTGCGAAACACTGATTAATCTACAACTAGTGGACACAGCCCGAAAGGTGAGATTTTTTGGAATAGTGGAATTAAACTAGTTGCAAACAAATATCTGCCTGTACCCTAAAATATCGACATCTAAAAATCAATAATGAACATCTTTTATTCTTTTTGTTCCACTAGATGCTGTTTAAGTTGCTGCTGCTTGTTTGGTGGCTGCTGGTAACTTCCCCCCCCTGATTTTTAAAGTGCCAGACAGCTCGCATTGTGACAGGTTTGTGGGCAGGTGGGGTGAGACGGGGTGAACAGGGTCTGTCAGGATCAGGTGCAGGGGGATTCGGGGGCCGACAGTTGGGTGCTGCTCCACCTACTTGGGCCCCAGAGGCGTCGCCAGGGGAGACCAGAGGGGAGGGGCTTTGCTGCACCAAATCAGGGAGATTGGCGTTGCCGGGGAACAGATTAGCGTTGCCGGGGAAACCGTTGCTGGCGGTAGAGCTCCGCCTCCGTTCCCTATGTTCCTGGAAAAAGAGAGAGAGGGGCGGGCTACTGCGCAGCGAGGCTGTGATTGACAGGTCAGGAAGTTGAACCCTGCTGTGTGCAGGTGTGTTTGTGTTGATGTTATAGAGGGGGGGCGGGTGGGCACAGACCAAAATACGCCTTCACACATGTTAACATGTGTTTTGTGCACACACACAACATGAAGTCTGCTTAGACCAACAGTGATGCTGTTATCTTTTGGATTAAAGCTCCCTGACGTCAAAATTCTCTGTTGATCTTTCAGTAATTTCCCACCAAAATGTATCCAGTGTTTCCTCTTGCATTTTTTAAAATTACGTGAGGCCACACACACAAGATGAGCGCTCACACCGAGCCACCATGGCCAGCGTGCGTTGTTCAAACTCACAAACCAGAACAAAAACAGGAAACAGCCAGGCACGCAGAGCTGGTGAGCCAGCGTCTGAGCGTCTGAGCGTCGGTTTCTGTGGAGTCAGCGAGACTAACAGCGTCGCCAGGTCAAAGGTCAGCTATGAGGGCCGGGCTCACCTCACGCATCATCAGGGTGCTGTCCTGGGAGCTGTTTCCATACGAGTCGTCGTGGGTGTCGTTGTGACCCCCCATCACGCCAAAGGACTCGTTGGTACCTTGACTTGCTGCTGGCCTGGAAGAGAGAGGTCAACATTTTCTTATTCTTTCAGCTGTTTTTCCAGAATCATCATTATTTCTGAGCCTTGTTAAATAAAGAAAGGTGGCCATCATTCTATTACAGGGTGTATGCAGGAATGCTGAAGTTAAACTCCAGACCTCTTAAGACCGGCTCAACATATAAGACTGCAATATTTCCATTTGGCCTAAGAAATACAACATTGGTCATAAATGATATTAAATCACAGGCAGTCTGTCTGACTATGCTGTGTTTGTCCCAAATTGTGTAAATGTCTGGACCATGAAGTAAATGTTTCAGGCTCATATGGGACCAGACATTTTTTGATCCACCATCAAGATATAAAAAGTAGTTTCTGGTGCATATTTGTACAAACTCAGTCTGGAATAAAAATAAGGTACAACACCAAATCTTCCCGCTTCGAACAGGTGACAACAAATTCTACGTGCTCATTTGATCCATTGCTAATATAGAATATTGATTAAAGCAGCTGTAAAGTCGGAGTCAGAGAACGTGGTGCTTGGATGTGGTGCTTGGTCAAAATCAGTTCAATCCTAAGCAGCAAAGCTTCCCGTTTATAACATAATTACACGGTATGTGTTGGTGTGTGGGAAGCCAGTGTGGGATCCTGTCCTTGTTCCCCAGCTTGCAGCTCCTCCCTTTGTTCAGGGGAACAATGTGTCAGGAAACAGGAATACTCACATGATGCGTGGTATATCACTGACGGCCACTGTTCCGTCATTCGGCCCGCCCTCTCCCTCCTCGTCCTCGCTGCTGTGGGAGTCCTCACTGGACGACGAGTAGTCCGTCACTTTGACGGGCGGGCGGCTGGTTTCCTCCCCCTGTCGCAGCTCTCGGAGCTCTTTGGCCAGAGCTGTCAGGTCCTGGAGGACGGGAAAACAGCCGAGAGGGTTTTAATTTAAGGAGAGAAGTTAAGGCCTTTCACTCCGGGTGGGTTGGGAAAAGCAAGGCTTTTTTTTTTTTTTTTAAATGTTTGCGATGCTTGCATTCATGCAATAAATACAAGTGTGACTTCTTTTGACTTCACAGGTGACATTCGGGGTTTGATTCTCAAACAATATCGTTCGTTCTGCTTTTCGTACCATTTTGTCAGCTGTTTGGAGCGCTAACAGACAAACGCATGCTTTGGTTGTTCTACAATAAAGATGTTTGGAAGCAGTTCATAGCATAAATATCATATTTTCTCTCTGTGCTACAGCTGCTGAAAAGGTCAGGTCGAGGGATGTATCAATATGGGAGCCCAAATGTCCAGAGGAGGATAAGATTGACTTTTCATTAAAATTCAGATTGATATCGTACAGCAGCCCGCATGTGTTTAATTAGTTTAATTAGCTTAGTAATTTACCGTTGAAAGCAATTTACGTTACATTCTAATCACAGCTGATGCCATCAGACAGGTTACGACAGTGTGCATCGCAATAAATAAACCGCTAAACAGCCATTCGACTCGAGAGGCCGGAGGAACATTAAAACATTACGTGTGATGGTGGATTCCTGCAGGTTTCAGGAGGCCAGACAGAGTTCTCAAGATGTTCCATCAATGTAAAATCTAAATGGAAGAAACAAACCTGCCAAGCAGCCAGAGTCTATTCCTGACTGAACATGTGGAGCCCATTAAAAACCAACTCCCAAACTATAAATGTGCAAAGAAAGAAAGATACTTAATAGTTTTCAAGGCATCATATTTAAATAACTCTGGCCTTTTCAGTCTTTATAACAAAAAAGGAACATTTTGTATTTTTATAGCATTTATAAATAAACTATATACATTTTATAGTCTTTATATTAGTATTTGTTCAGAATAGTTTACATAGGGCAATGTTGGCAAAATCACCAGAATAATGGAAAAAAAAATACAAATACCAATAAGACAAAATAATGTCGGCCCAGAAATACATTTTCAGTGCAGCTACAGTGTCGTGATAAGCTGCCCCTAATGTAATAAAGAAAAGGAAAGTTTGGTTGAAAAAAATAAGAAATCACAAAGTTTTTCATTTAGATTAAAAACAGTGGAAGTTTGGGCCCGTTCGGGCATCAGGAAGTGTTCCCATTTGAGTGGAGCTAAACGCAGCTTCAAGCATATTTCAGAAAGTGTAAGTGATTTATAAAACCTTTATTTATAACCACTGGAAGCCCGTTTAAAAGGTTTAAGAGCAGGAGTAACTCACGTCTCCAGGTTTATATAAGAATAGCCTGAAATCATTTTGGCATCAGAGTAAACGCAGCTTTGAAAAACCAGCAGAGGAGACAAATAAAAAGGGGGTTGTGCTATTTGTGGCACAATGCAAGCTGTTAGCAAGCTTCGTGTACATTTCGTGTCCACAGTGGGGAGGGGCAGCGAGCAGCAGGACAGTGCAGACAGAAGAGGGTCAGAGTGCAGATGCCATCATGCCTCAGTGCAGGAGGGTCAAAGGTCAAAGTTCAGGGGACTTTAAATTCAGCCTCTTTCACATCTCACTGCAGCAAAAAGGGCTGAACATGTGAGAGGTAAAGTGACCGGAGGTGGACGAAGGTGGAGGAGGTGGTGGTGGGAGAAATGGGGGGGGTATCTTACCAATTCCTCCTGATAGAGAGAGAGAGACAGAGACAGACAGAGAGAGACAGAGAGAGACAGAGAGAGAGAGACAGACAGAGACAGACAGAGTGAGAGACAGATAGACAAAGAGAGAGAGACAGAGACAGACAGAGAGAGAGAGACAGAGACAGAGAGAGAGAGACAGAGACAGACAGAGAGAGAGAGAGAGAGACAGAGAGAGAGACAGAGAGACAGAGAGACAGAGAGAGAGACAGAGAGACAGAGAGAGAGAGAGAGAGACAGAGAGAGAGAGAGAGAGAGAGAGAGTGTGTGACTGGAAATGAAACAGCAGAAATGGCTGAAGTGACAACAGGAAGCAAGCGGATCAACAAGGGCGAGATGAGAGGAGGACCTGAATCCTACATGGATTTATAATACTAAGAGGAAGTTATCATAGCAGCAGCCATTTTATCATTATTTAGGAATGTGTGCTTTACCGCGTTATCTTATATTGCGTTCTTTTAGCCAAAGCCTACTGTGCTAAATGTCCAGACTCTCAAAGCCTTTATCGTCATGTCTAAATGCCAGGAGCTCACTCAAGTTCAAGCATATTCCAAACTATCAAGACTTTGTACGAATCCTGGATTCTATCTGAAACTGTAAGAAAACGCTCGTGTCTGCGGAGGTCGTCTAGCATGGGATGTAGCCCCAAGGGAAAACAACTTTTAACTCAGTTACCAAACCTTTCAGGATGCGAGAATTCAAAATCAAATGAGACGTCTGTTGCATCGAGTGCAAAAGGGCGAGAGACGGGGTGAGGCGAGGTGAGACAGGAGGAGAAATGTCACTAACCTCGTCTACAGCTTTCTTATAGCTCTGAAGGACCATGAGAGGAGGGATGGAGGAAAGGATGAGCGGCGAGAGAGAAGAAGAGAGTGAAAATGAACAGCAACGTGGTTAGTTCAGAGAGAAGAAAGTGTGTGTACATGTCCTCCAACATACTCTGCTGTGGATTTAATTACACATGTTGTTGAACACACTGTGTGTGTGTGTCTGTGTGTGTGTGTCTGTGTGTGCGCGTCTGTGTGTGTGTGTCTGTGTCTGTGTGTGTGTGTCTGTGTGTGTGTGTGTGTCTGTGTGTGTGCGTCTGTGTGTGTGTGTCTGTGTCTGTGTGTGTGTGTCTGTGTGTGT
>JAVQJF010033343.1:0-18381 GCA_036023855.1 Gadopsis marmoratus
GTAGGGTGAGAGCAGGATGAAAGAGAACACACAGCAATCAAAGTACAACTCCACATACTGAAAATGTAAAGCAATGGTAGCTACAATGTTAATTGCAACAGCAGCTATACTAATAACAACATTTAAGGAATATGCACCATATAAATTGCAACACAGAGCTTTGGATTTGGATACATTATTTTGAATATTTGTAGGGGGTGTGTTCAAGCTAAAATTGGGCGTTGAGCTGCTTTTCAAGGCCCTTATCATTTCACTTGATACTCTGCATATCCCCAAGCAAATTTGCAGGTAATCAAACGCAACTGTTGTTACGCAATGAATGTGGGGACTTCAGGGCCCCCTAAAAAGTCTGGGGCACCGGCACACTTGCCTACTCTGCCTGGCTGCTAATGCCAGCTTTGCCTTTTGCAAATTCCCAAATTCCGAACGCTTATTCTGTTTTGTAACCGTTTTAAAAGAACAAAATTCAGGTACTTGGCAAAGAAACTCAAAATTGTTGAGAACCAAAAGCAAGTATGAAGCGCTTGATTGGTCAGGTTATTAGTCTTGTTTGCTTATTGCTTACAGACCTGATCATCATCTTGCCAGTTTTAGATGTTCTTGTAAGGCTGCCTGTGTTTCGACAACATTTCGTTGTTGTAAATTGATAGTTTGACTGTGACAAACGCTAACCAACAGGACGCCCAAAAAGCATTGTCTTGGTTTCAGTCCTCAAACTCGGGTATCTCATCGGCACCAGTATAAAAACACTTCAAATGATACCCAGCGTTGCCCAAAGGGGCTCAGTCTATGATAAGTTGAAAATTTGAAGCTATAACTTATGTTTGACACTTTAGTTTCCTAAATGACGATTATGACTAATTGTTTCAGGAATCATATAGCACTGCGTGCTCGTCATTACTGCCCTGCTTTCCCCCTCCGTTTGCTCTTTCAAGATCCTAAACTCTTTGTCTCTTGGCTAATGCATCAATCTGTCTCCCTTTTTTAACCTCTATTCGCTGACTGTGAATCTTCCCCTCCGTGCTCAGCATGGACCGCACAACCCTCTCACTGTCCCACCGCTACAGGACGTCAGCCTCCAACGTGTCCATTTCCCCTTTCATTAGCTTTCCTATCTGGACAGCGCTTCCTCTTCTTTACCTGTTTTGTCCGTCTGTCACGGGACAAAGACTTGACGGGGGGGACCTGTCTGGGCCCAGAGCCCAGAAAATCATTTAACTGGCCAATCAGAACGGGGAGAGATCCCTGCGCAGCCATTAGGGAAACCCGAGTGCAGACCCTGACCCCCCCCCACGTCTCTCACAGCCTCTTTTAGTTTTTAGACGCTCTACAAATTGAGCATCATCCTCCAACCCTCAGCAGCCATTTTGTAAATGACAGGTCCGGGAAAGGAGAGAGAGTGGGAACAGACATGAAAATGATGTTCATCGGGTTTATGGAAGAGATGGGGAGAGAGAGATAGAAATTAAATATCCTGGCTGACTAGAAGGGGGTTTCTAGTTCTCTCTCCTCCCCTCCTCATCTCCCCCCTGAACCCCAACCTTTAGTTCACAGACCGAAAACCACGATAAAACCCTTATTTCTCCGCTTTCATTCTTTCATTCGTCCTCGTCTCTTCTTCGATCCCGCCACAAGGGAACACTCAGGCCTTTGTTCGGTGAATTGGTTTTCAGATGTTATTTTTTTCTTCGCTCTTTCTTTCTCTAAGAGCATGTGATTAAAATCACCTCAGCCGTTTAGCACTGATGCCTTTTGTCTCTCCAAGTCCAATTCTGCTGGGAGTCAGAGGGCTTACTACTCTACATCTAACAGGTAGGATATAATAGGATTTCACTCCTGCTCTTCCCTGCGCCGTCCGTCTGCATATTTAGAGCTTAAAACCATGCATATGTATAAATTAAGGCTCAGGGCAGTAATCGGAGCTTTTAATAAGAAGCAGTGTATAATTTTAACTTTTAAGTCTGGCGGGGGGAATATGAATATTTTGCCCAAACACGACTCTGTTTGGCCAAATCATAGTGGTTTCATAAAGGTTGTAGCGCTGCACTTATTAATGAAGAACAAACGTGAGTTATTCATGTGTAGTTGTTCAACAGATGACCATTAACTTGGCTGGCAAACATTAAAGCTCTACCAAGTTAATTATCAATGTCGAAGCAAGAACCTGTTAGTTTCTTCGTGATAAATGTTCTCTTTATAATCCCCTCTTAATTTATTTTGCCTATGGCCAGCCAATTCTCAGGTATAGCGTTCGGGTTTGTATGGAAAAACTCTATAGCTCCATTTTCTTGACTTTCCTATTGGGCCGTTCCGCCAACGTTCAGTGCCAACACAGGAAGTAGCCCGTCCCTTAAGCCAAGTTCAGACCAACGTTTCGCCACAAGATGAAACTTTTTTTAGAGCTTCGTGGGGATAAAAGTTGCAGCGGCGTGAACCGGCCCGCCGCAGCTAGACTCCGGCCCGCTGATGGCATCGTCGTCTGCGACTCGGCTCGTCAAATCGCCAGCGGCTGGTTTTTAGAACGTCACCTGATTCAACAGCCAGTCAGCTCGTAGCGAAGTGCGCCGGCCATCCCGACATGCTCGCTATTTTAGAGTTTTCAGCATTTCATCAATACTAGAAATGCAACTGTAGCAAGTATCTCTCTATCACTTAAGACGCTACAAATTATATCCAGCTACAGTCTCGTCTGGTCACATTGGTGAAAACTGGCTTCAACTCGTCCCGTCAGGAACCTTCGGTCTGAACTCGGATTTATATGACGTAATGTAAGAGTGAGGTCTGGTGGTGGGTGGATCATTTACACCGTGATCGCTACCTTTTCCGTTCCGCGGGTTGCCATTCACAGATGTCGAAATTGTTCAGATCATTATGATGCAAAATCATGCATCATAATGTTACAGGTACTGCCTTTTTTAAAGTCTGGATGAGCGGAGGCCTGCAGAGTTATCATCCCCCACATACAAGTGGTAACAAGTAGTCACCCTCAATGATTTCTCAGAGAATCTTAAATAAAGGTTCAATTGAACTGAACTTTTGATGCAAGTAAAGGATCTTGATATCCCAAAGAAGACAAATATACAGTACGTCAGACCTCTAGGGCTGGGTGTGTAATCTCCATGCTTTTTTTTTTGACACTGATGTAAGAATCTACCCAATGCTGCTATCAAATCATTCCTAATCCTAATATTTTCAGACATTCCTGATTTTGAATCCGTTTCAGACGTGTTTGGCTGGATTTTCATAAGATTCTTGCGTCAGCTGCTCGTGTTTGAACAAGATTTAAAACGAGGATGGAGATCAAGGGAATCGAATAGATGCAGACTTGGCTTCCGTTTTGAATAGATAAAATCTGATAGTAGCCAGTTTACTGAAACACTTTATTGCTGTCACCCTCAGTCCTTAACCCTGGCAGCCGAGAGCTTTGTAATCCCTCTAACTCTTCTTGGTACATTGTGAGGATCTGCCGTGATGCAGGTCCAAGTCACATGATCCAAAACGCCCTTCGTGACCCTTTCACCCATTGCCTCCTGCCTCTTCAATGCACTGGAACAGTTTCTGATCGCACACGCCTACCTCCACCCACATACACGCAGAGGAAGTGAAAAAGAAAAGCAGCAGAGTCTTGACTCGTTCTGAGAAAATCTTTCCTGTCTGCTTTTCCTCAATCCCTCCTCCTAACTGTCTTCCCCTCGGTTCGGCTGCCAAAGGCCTTGATTAATGGCCCGCTTTAATTAATACTTTTACAGTACTTAGAGCAGAGACCTTGCAATTAGCATTAACCTAAAGAGTGTAATCACCTGAGCTCATCCAGATCCTTATCCACAGACTGACTGACTGACTAAATGACTGACTGAGTGGTAGGCAGGGAGACAGAGAGAGCATGTGTAAGCTTGTATAGCACAGATGATCATTTATTTTCATAGAGCGGACTGCAGCCTCGCACTTGGAACTCAGAGTACTGAGCTTTGCACTACGGTGGCCTCAAATGATTACTTTCAAACTAAGGGGGAGACGTGCCAAAATGTTCCTTGATTTGAAGTTGGGGTTTTTTGTGGTCCGTCTGCATCCTGAATTTGTGAGCGATTTGATTCTTCTTAGCATGGAAATGCACTGTTGTCTTACTGGCCTTAACAGACCAAACATGCCTTTCTTCACACATTCACTTGTCATTTTGAAGACGCAATCTGATTCCGAGTATGCAACCCTCTGCATGCATACATGGGGAAGTGTTAAATCAAACTAAGCACACTCCACAAGCTTAATAACAGCTGCTCTTTTGTCCCTTTTGGCTTCCTTTGTGCACGACAAACTGGCCAGGTCACTGAACATCACAGCATTAAGTCACAGGATTTCTGGGTACTATTATTCAATTTTTCTATGTCAGGATTTCGGGCGTCAGCCAGTATTCAAATTGACCTGCTGCAGTTTTAATTTCAAGGCAAAGGAAGGTTACCTGTATGTTTGTGGCATCATCGAGTCTACAGCCATGCCGGCGTCTCCGTGAGGCTGCGCGTAGCAGATGTTTACATTAGCTAAACTGCATAAAACACAAAGTACAGTTGAGGCTGAAACATTCCTACATATAAGTATTGGACAAATTGACCAAAATGCACGGCAATCCATCCAATAGTTGTTGAGACATTCCACAAGAAAAAAACAAAAGCAAAAATGGTCAACCTCATGGTGGTGCTAGAAGAAAAGTCAGGAGATCATCAAAATCGGTAGGATTCATCCTCTGGGCACCACAAATGTGTGGGGAACCAAATTTCACTCTGCCATGGCTCATGGGGCCAGAGTGATTTTAGTTTTTGGTCAAAATGCATGAATACACATAGATGTCCTGTGATTGTAAAACAATATGTATTTTGGTGGAGGTCTGTATTAACACGCTGATTTAACATTTTACACTTTCTATCACTAATGACAAATTACACAACTATGATTGTGGCGGTATGAGCGCTCTGAGTGCTTCCGAGTTTTAAATAAAGTGCTTTAGATAGGCCTATTTTACTGAATTCACCTTGATTTGCGAATACTGCATTAGGTTTATTATTGTTTTAGATATACCATAATATTTCAAATAGCTACTGACAATTCTAGGCCTCCCATGTGTCAGTACTAAAATATATTCTCCATTCTGCTTTGGCAAACAAGTGAAATGTGCAGTTAGTCTCAGATTTAATCCACAAAGACACATTAATAACCTCAGTAAAGAGCATATAAAAGCACCGCCTTCATGTTTTGCTTTTACTGGCGACTGGAAACAGCAGGCAGTGAGAGAAACTCCGTGGCATTAATTACAAACTGATTAGAGCCTCCTTTTTTTTTTTTTTTTGCAGGAGGCTGTATCATTTAATTGAGGGGAAAATAATGATCACAATTCCAGCAAGTTCTAATTAGAAAAACAGCTCAAATCTTATCAGGGCCGCGTGATGCATGCGAAACACACATCGCTTTCAGTCGTACGCACACACACATCTGGAAATAAACAGTTTCTATGGAGTGTATTCTTTTGTCAGTGTTTCTTTTTTTCCCGGGGATGCACACTCGTGCAGGCGCTCCCACTCCGAGACAGAGGAGCCAGTTTAAGCACATCAAGTCGACTGCGGATTATGTTTGTAGATATTACCCGACGAATCAGCGGTGCGCTTTCTCAAAAAGAGACACAGACAATTACTGATCTGATAACCCCTGAGTTGTATCACAGTTTGTTGCAGTGTGTTTACACTATCTGACATGGCTGAAACAACAGCACAAATAAAGAACAGAGAGCAGATTCCCATCGCAACTTCCCTGACTTGTCGGGCTTATCACAAACCACAAAAATCGCAGCGTCAGACACGGCTTGGAACGGGACCAGGAAGCCAAAACACACACTCCAAACACACTCGAGCACAAACCACCATCGCAATCATATTTTCAGGACGAGTTTCTGTATTTATTGGCAGCTGCTGGGAGTGTTTTGTTATACTTAAGAGGATATTTCCACACAGATGAACAACAGCTTGAAGAAACCTTTCCAAAAAGGAATGTGTAACGTTTTCTGTTAAATTGGCAAACAACGGCAGGTGTGTGTGTGTGTGTGTGTGTGTGTGTGTGTGTGTGTGTGTGTGTGACCTCGGGGGGGAACTGCATACAGTATGACCCGTGTTATGGCAATGACACAGTCAGAAACAGCAGCACTTTCACTGAAGGACGCATTATCTTCCCCGCAGGTCACCGAGACAGTTTCATAACATCCCAAATGGGATTCTTATTCGTCGTGAGTGGCGCTGAGCAGGGAGACGACTGTTTGTTTATTCCCCCAGCCGTTCGTTCGTGAAATGTACACACACAGCGCTATGATTGATGGAGAGTTTTGTCATTGGTTTTATTAATGCAAAATGCCTGATTTATGGGCCACGTCTAGACGCAAGCTTTCTGCTTTCTCGTCTCCGGCGGCAGATCAACTGATCAACTGGCTTGAAACGTGTGAGTTTGCGTCTTCTTGAACAGACGGGCGACAGTTTTGTTGCCAACAATCCACTTGCTCGCAGGGTGAAAATGAACATTGTGTGCGTGGGTGGCTTCTCCGATTCTTTATAAACAGAGTCATTACAGTGTATTAGGCAAAACAGCAGTAAATCAGCGCACTGACAGGCCTGGCAGAGCGGCACAATTGATGGCAAGGAGTTGAAAGGAGAAGACAGGCGGCACAGACTAATATTTGATATTGCACTCTCACTTGATCGACTGTATATTTGCAGCTGTCACGTTGGGCTGGTCGAAATAATTTGACTCGATTTTAAAATTAAATAAATTAAAAACAAATATATAAATAAATAACTAAAAGTCCTCCGCTCTCCACACCCTGCTGCTGTTATTTGGCCAGAGATCCCGAGCACAGCAGCCAACAGCCACATTTCTGTCTTTATGCAGTGAGAAAACAACTCCTTACAATGCGTCATGCACAAGCACGCACACATCATCATCATAAAGGTATCTACTTGAGTAGGGATTGGGATCAGCCACTCCCTTGGATCAGGCAGAGTATTCCTTTACCATGTTTCTGCAGGCTTGGAAGAGGATGCTGTGTGTGTGTGTGTGAGGGGGTTGGGTCGGGTAAGGCTGGGGGATTGTCCAGGGAAAGTGTCTGCTTGGCTGTCCCTGGCTGTGAGAGGTAAGCCCTGCCGGTGGTGTGCTGAAAACCAGCCGTGTTGTCGCCGGCTGCGGAGCCAAAATCACTGACGCGTTTTAGTAAGGGCCCCTGATGCCGGAGCGGATGGGGGGGTATTAAGCACACACACGCACACACACATACATATGTGCACACACAGTCATGAACACGTACTCTGCTTTTATGCCTGCACCCACCTACTCGAACAATACTCAAACAAAAGAGCAGGCATATACCGTAACACAAAGCCAAAGGTACACCCATGAATGCGAAAACACACACACACACACACACTCGGAGCAGCGAGCCGAGCCGCTGTGCCAGGTGGCAGGGGGAGGCTCTCGGCTGAGAACGAGCAGAGAGGAGGAGGAGGAGAGGCTCTTGGCCGGCCTTGAAAGCGAGAGGCACAAACGGCAGCGGCGATGCCCAGGTTTGGATGCGGCCGGGGGGGAGCCCTGGAGGGGTTTCCTGGGCACGCAAGCAGGGAGGAGGGGAGGGTCGCTGGGACATTTTTTTTTGGGCTGCTTCTGGGCCGTGGTCAGACCCCTCTGTAACAGAGAAGTGTGATCCCAGACACAGCTGTCCTGTTCTGAGCCGGACCTCCTTGTCCACGGGCCCAGAGCTGCTACAGGGACAGGCATGCTGCAGCAGGCTGAGACTGGGCTTACACACACCATATTGTTCCCGGTGTCTGTGCTACATACTAAATAAGACGTACCTTTTCCCCCTAAGCTGTGTGTGTGTGTGTGTGTGTGTGTGTAGCATGGCGGGTTCAGGACAAACGCTATGCTAATTATCTCTGGAATAGAAATACAACACCCGGAGAAAGGCGCTGTGTGTTCGCACCCGGCCTGCTGAGGTGATCAGATAAGGGCGAGTTGACTGGATACTGTAGCCAGATGGATTGGGTACCCTCACACACCAAAAGCTGCAAAAAAAAGGGGTCAAATTAAGAGAATTCTACGTCAAAACAGAAGAAAAGGAGATCCCAAATCTGCACAAAAACCTTGAAGTGCTTCAAACGTACCTCCAGCTTTAAATGCGAAGTGCATTTATCTGCTGCAGCGTATTCTGTTCTGTATTCTATTCCACGGGGGCGCTTCCCATCCCAGGGTATCCATTGTCCCTATTGCCCCTGAACTCTCCAACTACCGCAAACAGGATCAGGTCCCAGCGGAGGAGAGCTCTGAGAAAGGAAGACTGTGAAGAGGACGCGGGAGGGGGCAGAAGAAGAAGAAGAAGAAGAAGAGACCAGGTGGAGGAGGGAGGAGGTCTGAGAAGCCAAAAAAACTGAAAAGAGAGAGAGAGAGAACCGAGGGAGTGAAAGATGTGAATTAACAGAGTGCCGGTGAGGTTTTCTGGTTGGGGCTGGCTCACGTAAAGTGAGCTGTGGGGCGTGTAAAGTGAGCAGGGGGCTATTTGGGTCGTTTTCACATGGAGCCTGGCCAGGCTCCAGAACTGAGCGAGGAGAGAGAGAGAGAGAGAGAGAGACTCCTAATGGCTAAGCCTTTCACTAGGCCACACTGCAGTGAGCCGTAATTGAAGGTAATTGTTGGGAAGAGCCGACACACACAGCTTCCCCACTGTTCCCCGGGCCGAGATGGACAAGCCTGGGATGACAAGGGGGGGAGACGAGAAGGTGTGGAGGGAGGGGTGTTGAGGGTGAGGACCGTGGGGAGGCCAGGTGAAGGGGGGGGGGGGAGAGAAGGGAGAAAGAGCAGGAGGATAGAGGGAGATTGCGTTACCCCACCTCCACCGTCCCCAACTGTCCTACACGGCATTTGTCTGCTTGCACAATTGCGTAATTGTGTCCCCGCTAAATGGTCCGAAGGGCTGCTGCAGCGTCGTGGATGAAGGTGGGCAGGCTCGGGTGACAGACAGACGGACGGCTCTGAAAGGAGACCGAGAGACAGAGCTGAAGTGGTGAAGCGGCGGCAGTTGGGGCGACCACAAGCCAACTTTGAAACATCCCCAAAAAAAGAACACCCATGCATTTAAACAATTTTTTTGGACGAGGCCTGCACTGCAGTCCAGTAAATTTGATCTTCCTTTTTTTTTTTTTTTCTTCCCAGAATCCTTCAATGAATACATTTCGCTCTTTGTCACACACACACAGACATTTTCAAATAGATTTCATGAGTTTGTGCCGAGGCGACGATGTTCATGCGTGTGACTCAAGTGTGTGTGTGTGTGTGTGTGTGTGTGTGTGTGCGTGTGCGTGTGTGTGTGCGTGCAGGCAGGAGATGGAGGAAATCACCTTCCCCACTTTGCCTAGCCTCCTCGGTTGGATGGGTTTAGCTCCATGAGCGCACTGGAGCAGGAAATCCAGATTCGCAGCCTATCAGCGAAATAGCACATATATGACTCCCCAGCCTAAGACGGTCTAATCAGGCCTGCCAACCCGCTAACTCCACCACCATCATCACCAGGCACCAGATTGACTCCTGAGCCCAAATCGCAGCTCCTGCTTTACGCCATAAAATGATTCCTGTATTGGTTTCCCCCTTAAACCTGGTGAGGCTAATGCAATGTAATGTAAAAATTAGAAGCATAGTGCTACTGTGCTGCATGTCAGCAAGTGCCGGTTTGACCGGACGAGGCCGAGGGATGGAGGGAGGCCAGCTGGACTTATCGAAGGAGGGGAGGAAAGAAAAAAAAAACATCAACCCAATTACCCAGGCGAGCTACTGTTCTGCAGCCTCTTGCGAGTAAGGCTGATGAATGTGAAATGTTGTAATTTGCAAGTGCTGATAGTGACGGAAAAGTGGCACTAGATCCAGTAGAATTAGAGGAATGAAAGACGGGATCCGATTTTCCCTTTCAGAAGTGTGTTTTGTGTTTTTTCACCCGATAAGCTTGTTCATCTTTTATTTCGGAAGTAACCTTTTTGCCTTAATTACCGAGTATCTGTGATCCAGGGTCCTGTGCCGCCGTTGGCCGCGAGGGGGGGGGTGGGGGGGGCGGTTTCTGTTGGACACTCACACACCAGGACAAGCCTTGATAATTAGCCAAGCAAAATGAACTTTAATTCTTCCTTTTCAAACGCGAGATCTGGTCCGTAATTACTGCTGTGTAATTAAAAGTCCCAATCAATCTTTTGGATTGCAGAGTCTCAATGAAAGAACAGGAGAAATTAGACCGTAATCCTCAGAGCTCTGTCTCCCCTAACTTCTCATATTCCCTTCACACGTGTTGTTGGCACTGACGTCCACACACACACACACACACACACACGCACACACATCATCACACACTTTCACATTTCAGCTCCCAAACCCTGAAAAGACAACCCCATTTTAACAGGGCAAGCTGCTTCTTTTTTCTCCTCCTTACCTCTTCCTGCTTAAAATGTATAATATAATATAGACCATTATGTTCTTTAAAAACTCATTACAGCGTTTGAAATGAGAATCTTGGGAAGTCTGTTTAAATATTGCCTCTTCCACATTGTGCCGAGATGGGGGGAAGACACATCGGGGGACGTGGCATGCAATTAAGAGCAGAATGGATTAGTTTCCTTTTTAAAGTTATTGAGACACAATGAAGGGAGAGGCTTTCTCTGCCCCCCCCCCCCAGCCTCTCATCATATGTATTGATGGCTCCCCTGTAAGCCCCTCTGCTTGCCCTCTCCCAGTTAATGACAGTTTGCATTTCACACTGCAGGAACCAAGGAAAACCCTTTGGCCTTTCCCTGTGAAGAGTGAAGAGATAGACCAGGCAAGAGAAAGGAGGTGTGACAGAGCCATTTTGACTTCGTAGGTCGTGGCTGTCGTGGTGTGGAGGGGAATTAGTCCGAGTCAAACATGTCAGAAAGACTAAAAGGCATTACTTGCCCCGCGCGTCGTAACAGCCCATTCTTCTCCGCTCATGCCGTCCTGAAAGTCACGGAATCCGAAAAGTTTGCGGCGAGGCAGAAATTTCTTGGCTTACTGTGTTTATGAGGCCGTTGCTGTGGCTTGTTTAAAACTAGGCTGTTGGAAAACCATCAAGAGGCCCGCTGCTACTGCAACCGGTGCGCTGTGTTCATGAAGGTCTGGCTGTGTGCAAGGACAGTTTCGTGTAATGCATTAATTAGGTGAAACCAGGTGCACGCCCTTATTCCCCTTCCTTATGAGGAAATACATTATTCTCTTTAGCATTAGAGGGATAATTTCTAAAATAGCTGAAACTGCTGATAAAGTGAATGCTGGTTCTGATAGAAAGGTGTCAGAACACACAGAGCGTCACAGTTTGTTGCATATGGGGGCGCTCAGGGTGCCCATGCTGTCTGGATGTTACAGCTGATCAGTGTATGTGTGAGCTTCTCCCTGCCTGATTGCATTATGTTTTTTTTATTCCCATGTCTTACCTTTCACCTCGTTCTAAACTTGGGGCACAAAAAAGTTCTGAGGAACAGGAATTTGCAAAACTCAAGGAGCCAAACGCCGTCACAGCGGCCTACGTTGCTCTCAAATCAGTAATAATATTCTGCATAGGCCCCTAAAACGCACAGCAACGCACAGCTTATGATTAAACACCAAGCATATATTAAATTAAACCATTCCCCCTATTTTTTTTATAAAGAGGTTAAAAAGACTGCATTAATCGCGTCAGGTATGAGAAATGGTATGATAATCGGCCTCGTTTGGAGTCTATCCTGCCGCGGCTACGTGGACCGTTAATCCAAACGCAGCTGCTCTGCCGCACCTGAAAGCTCTCCTGATCCCGGCTGAATTCTAATGACTGAAATGGAAAAGGCACCAGCACGCCAAATCACTGGTAAAATCCAGAACAAACGCCACGGCCTTTCCTTTCGCTGCATCACATCTTATCTGACTCCTTATTCTATCAGCGGGGGAGCGGCACAATGGGCGCACAAGTCGTACGTGCTTTTATGTGCCACGCAGCGTACTGTTGGGCTAATTTACACAGATGCCCACAAGGCTTTAGGCTGATGGATCAGTTTGCAGATAATGTTCTTTTAATGTTTAGAATATATATATATATACATACACGAGTGTCATCCAAAGCCAATATGACTGACATACTCATAAGACTGTAGATGCTCTTAAAATAATTTAAATTTTTTGGTCAATTTGGACCTGAAAATGTCACAAAATCAATACAATGCCCATTGTAATTTCCCGGAGTTGAGCCAAAAGTCCAAAACCCATTAAATTATAATCTAAAATAAGCAAATTCTCGCATTTGATAACTCTGGACAAGAGACGGTTTGGCATTTTTACTCAATAAGTGACTGAAATGATTTCATTTTTGATCAACGGGAGGAACATTCTATTGAAGTAGTGTGAAATGTGAATGGAGTTTGGTCGCGTTAAAGTGTCATGTGTTGATCTAAATGCTGTGTTTGGCTTTTCCGCTACGAAAATGTATTGTCCTGGAAAGAATCACAAAAAAATGGTCTATTTGCAAATTCAAAAATCCCAAAAAGGGTGTAGCCCTTACGCACGCGCACGCGTGCGCAGACACCGAGGTCCTCCATCACTCCTGCCACCCCTTCATTACAGCAGAGCAGCCTAATCACTCACTCTGTATCCTAACCAAAACAAAATGGTGCCAACCAGTAGCTTTTAGCTGTGTTTACACTCCTACCCCCCTGCTACACCTCCCCCCCCTCCCCCGGTGGCTCGTGGCGGCATGGGTGATTAATTTGGGCCGTGTAGACAGGTAAACACAGGCCTATTTAGATGGCTTACCCCGCCACCATATTTATACTCAACAGGACTAAGCTTCAGATAGAATATCCTCAAAGCTCCCATCTGTTTATTTTCTCTAACTGCTCCTTGAGCTACGTCCTGACACCCGTCCTCCACCTTCTCCTGCCTCCCCCTCGCTCTCAGCCCGATTCCCTTTATTCCCTCTTCCTCTCCTACGTCCTCACCTCCTGACCTGCCTCACTCTCAGGTCAAACACGGGGCATTATTTCACCCATTCCATGTAAAATAACATGTTCATGATGACGCCTCCTGCATAAAAATAGTCTCGGATAAAATCATCTGGTGCTGCTTCTGTCTTACTTGTTGAAATGCCTGCGGTGTAGAAATGTTGATTTTCTGCATGAGCTACAAGCTAAAAGGGCTAACTTGGACTTTTCTTTTCTGTAATCAAAACAGGCTTTTGTAGCACTATTGTTTTGGTTCTTGTCAGAGTTTTGTAAGTTCACAGAGTCGCCCAACATGTTAAAACCAGTTTTGGGAGACAGAAAAAAAAGCCCCTTCTTGCCGCAGTGCATCCCAAACTGTTTTGGTGAATGTGTCCACACCTTGGGATGCAAATGCTGCAGTACCGTCATAGGGCCAGATGGGCTGCAACGTGCACCTGCAAAGTGCTTCTTCCCTTTGCTCTTTCGCTTGTTACAGATTGCAGAATTTGAGATAATGCCGCTTCTATCAAGGTTACAATCCAGGTACATTGTGTCTGGATCTGTGGCTGAGAAAATTCCTCCGGCACAGAGGAAAGCTTTTTATTTTATTTTATTCAGGTTCTGTTATGAATAAACCGACGTTGAACTGAATGGTTAGCATGAGCAGTGAGAGCTAACCATCTAGACATTTGTCCAGGTTGTCGCAGTAATGCAAACCCAAAAACATGACATCCCCTCCTTACCGTCGCACTCACTTTTTGTCACACCGGACTTCGGCGTGACATTCGTGTGTTCCTGACTCCACCCAGCACATCTAGTACATGTGATGCAGAGATACCAAGAGTCTGATAAGGCCTCTCAACCACGTGAATCTCTAATTTTGTGTGTGTCTGATGACACAGAGACCGTGTGTCTGTTCTGCAGTGAAAGAACATTGTGGGTTTGTAGGTGTTTATATCTGACAAAACCTGATATTTGGAGAAATGTCCGCAGACTTTTAAATTTACTTTGTGTTTTAAAGCTAATAAATCAGTTAGTTATGCAAGTTCTTGTCGGTTAGTACCAAGGTTTTTTTAATTCAATTCAATTTTATTTATGTAGCGCTATATCATAACAGTTATCGCATAGCACTTGTTAATATAGAACAAGTCTAAACCAACTCTATATGTATGTGTTTTAGTGACTAATAAAATAAAGGCTAATATCAGAAAGCAACAGTCTTGACACTAATCCATTTCAGTGCGTTCGCCCCAGACACATACGTATCGCTGCATAACTGGCACGAGTGCAGTAGTATGCAAGACGTGCTCCTTTGTCATACTTTGCATTCCTGCAGCTGCTGCCAGCACGTAGGCCAGCCCCACCCTGCCCACCTGAGGTCAGCGCCGGGGAAACCAGACCAGACGTAGAAGCGCCTGGATCACGTGGCTCCTCGCTCAGCAGTGAGTGAGCAACAAGTTCAGAGGTGTCATCCAGGACAAGGCCTCTCGAACACTAAATACACAATTTGGATTTCTTGTCAGTTATTCCCCCCCCCTTCGCATGCCAAACTCCTCTCCTTTCCAACTCATTGTGCAACAAATGTGCTTCAATAACTAGTCTGATCAACAGGTGCAGCATGTGTAAGTAATCTCCAGTCTAAATGCGTTTTTTTTTTTTTCCCCTTGTGAGTTTTAAGTGGATTGTTAGTGATGAAGGCGGCGGTGGGAGGAGGGAGGCAATGAAACATCCACTGATACAAGCCCCTCTAAGTGCCATTATGCATATACACAAAGTACATGCAAGGGGCATTAAATACATACATGCACACAGAGTCGCACTTTATAAAAATTGCTCAAGGGCGCGCTCAGTAATTTAATTACTGATCCACAGATTCTTAGTCCACAATCCGTTCTTTAAAGATTTACCGTACTCGCACTACTGCAAACATATCATACAAATGTTTCCCCTCTCTGTGAGTCCCATCATGCCTTCGGGCAGGGATAATTACTTATCAACACTAGAGTTCCTTAAAGGGGGTGTCCAAGAGCACACAGGCTGCCTGTTTGTCTGGGGATTTTTATTCCACCACCTCGTGGAGATGATTTGTCTATTATCTCCGGTGGATTTGCTGCTCTCTTCATCTGCGGCGCATTACTGCAGTCATAAAGCTGCAAGGTCAGGGGAAAGGCAGGCAGGCAGTCGGGCAGGGAGGGAGGCAGGGAGGGGAGTCTGCCTCTCCAGACTCGCCTACAGTGGAGCTTTACCCAGCAGAGATGCATGATACAGTAACCCATCACAACACTGGCCGAGCAGTGATAAATCAGTGAGCGTGCTCAGGAAAAATATCCATCATCATCCTTATCGTCGCCACCGCTGTCGAGGTGGCCATTTTTCTGCATCTCTGCTTTATGGGTGTAGTCACAGTGGAGAGGCTGGCAGGGCGAGTGTTGAGAGGGAGATGACAAAGGTCTTAAAGGGATAGTTCAACTCGAAGGGAACATTCCGGATTTGACCACGCATGCTGGTGTGAGGCCTGATTCCCCCTGGTGTGTGTGAAAGCTTAAACTTAGCCCTTTGCCATGCTATTTTGATGCCAAGAAAAGATTTAGAGAATCAAACGATAGCGCCGAGTTATCGCTGGGGCTTCGCTCACCGGCGATGCTCTGATCGCTGTGACGGGAAACTTTTGCCTGCTTGTTTGTTGGTCGTGTAAAAAAAATAGAGACGTGCCAGCTGACACGTGAATAAGTGCTTAATGTCTGACCCCATTATATTGCCTATAGATATTATTTCTCTAATAATCCCTGTAAATATTGTCTTTAGTCATTCCTGTCAACGTTGAAAATTTAAAATACTGGACCACCGCCATCCAACCACCGCCATGTAAATGAAAACACATAAAGGTGTATATATATATATTCAGGACATACATGGTTATTTGCAGTATGTATAACTTGAATGAGACATGTAGACATTATGCGTTCACTTCATTGTGACAGTTGCTACAGTACAGTTGAAATCGTCACAAAAGCTTAAGGTCAAATTATTTATTGACATCTCCGCCTCAGCTCTCAGCTCTGGTCACACATGTAGTCATTGACAGTCATTGCCTCTTGTGCTCACTTGTGCTTTTGCGCTGGTCGTGTTGGCTAATGTCGCTTTAAGAGTAAAATCTGAACGGCACACTTTACAAAAAATATGCGTTTGCCCGACTTCGTGTACTTGCATAGTGTTTTAGCTTTTTTGGCAGGTACAACTGCGTCTACACCCCACCTGCAAGTGCTTCATCACTGCTTAGAAAACAGCTCAATTCCAAAATGCAATGCATCTTTAATAGTATCTTATGGTTTAAGAGACCACTAAAAATGAAAATACGGATGCAGTTGTAGATTTTGGCTTGTGAATGGCTATCTGCTCAGAGCACTTGACAAAAAGTACGTCTCACGGACGCTCATGGAAAGTGTATTGCACATTCTGTCTGCAAACATAGAAACATGAAAAAGCTGATTACAACAGGTTTTGTAGTGACAAACGTCATTCTGGGAAATGGCACAGGCAGGTAGAGGAACAAGCAAATAGCTCCTGGAATATTTTCATTGCCAAGGGTGGATGATGTATCTGTATTTTCCATAAATCGTCACGGTCATTAACGGAATCCACCACCGTCCAGTTCTCAACAGCCGGCAGTGCGAGTCCCTGCAGCGCGAGCTGAAGGTAGCTAAGGGTCATCTATTCTATTCTACATGCAGACACAGTGCAGCTAATACCATACTTCACAGCCCAGCCTTAATCAGCCGCCGCACTGACAATGTAATTATGGAAGTGTCCAGACACTGCAGTCAGCTGCGGGAATTCTAATTATTTACAAGGCTGAGGAGGAGAAGCCAATGGTTCATCTAAAACCCCCGACCCGCTCTGTCTGCACATCCGAACTCATCTCGAGGGGGAGGCCGGACTGCACGCATTTGTGAAAGATGGTATAGAAGTGCTGAAGGCAAAAGGCTTCTAAATCAGGGAGCATTTGATTGACACAAACGGTAAATTTGCGGATATATTTTTATGGATTGCCTCCATAATCACCTATTTGACTATTTGTTAGTGTCTTGGCCAACTAAAATGTTTTTAGTTTTTTATCTGCTTTTATTGCTCTTTTTATGGGAAATCTGGGGAAATTTATTGTCAAATTTCCGACATCAGAAATTACATATATGCTTAGATCTAAGGAATATTCACGCTTGACCTGCGCACCGTCATGCTGGGGGCAGATTGTTTTGTTAATTCAAGTTATGAATCAGATGAGATGCTATGATCACGAGTTGGTGAAGAATTTCTTTTGGCTTTATGTATTTATGTTATTGACTGTGATCCATACAGACTGTTTGATGCCTTACTTGATTTGAACCTCCACGCCAGTCTTACAGCGCTATGCAGGAGAAACGTTTGCGCCCTTTATTCTTGTGCAACTATAAGTGTGACCTTGATGCAGAAAGGCAAAGATGGTTTATACCAAACCAGAACTTTTCTGAAAGTATCACGTTCAAAGGACTGTGAGATATCGTGATGCTGCAACATGGACATCACATACAGATATATCGTCATTCCTGACCACGGAAAGAGCATGTTGACACCACCTGCACACCTGTTCCCCATCAGCCCAGTTGCATGTATACCTGCTCACTTCGGTCGGTGTGCTTTTTCCTTAGTGGTCCAGCCATTTTCTCTGCCTGCCTATTATGACTCCTCGTCTGTCTTATAGGCTCCTTCTCTATATCCTGATCCCCTATCTTCCCTGTCTGCCTTCCTGGTTTTGACTTTGCCCGTTTTTGTCCCAGGCCCGCTCTCAGAGTAATGCCAATTTTTTTATTTTTTTTTAACTGAGCCCTTTTGCACCAGCGACATGCGTGTCCGTGTGACCCGGTCTGCTTGGAAAATCGTACAGCGTGAACAAGTTAAAAACAAAAACACCACAAAGTCAACTTGCACAGTGTTATTCAGAACAAAAAGAAGAAGAAGAAGAAGAAAAAAAAACCCACCTCCACATACTGTATGTGTGACAGCTAACCAATAACCTTACAGTGCTCCTCTGCAGAGATCAACAAACTCAAACACCCCTGGCTTGTAGTCTTTATCCTCTCCACTTCACACGGCAGCTGGAAGAGAGTCAGAGCAGCATCTCACATCAGTGTGTGTGTGTGTGTACAGTAAAAGCCTAATCTAATCACCACACACTCGCTGGTTCCTCCAGGTGTAGTACTGTACCAGGAGTGGAATGCAGAGGGGGGGGGGGGGGGGGGGAAAGGGAAAATTGAAATGGGGCGGCGTTTGGCCAGCGTTTGCGGGCCTTGAATAGCTAATCTAATTTTTCACGGGTGAGAGG
>JAVQJF010033351.1:0-51462 GCA_036023855.1 Gadopsis marmoratus
TGAGGGTCCTGCGCAGTATCTTAGCTGTTCCTAGGACTGCACTCTTCTGGACAGAGATCTCGGATGTTGTTCCTGGAATCTGTTGGAGCCACTCTCCCAGTTTGGGGGTCACAGCCCCGAGTGTTTGTATATTGGCGCCATATATAAACACACACATACACACACACACACACACACACACACACACACACACACACACACTATTTAATTCAGTCAATGGTTACTTTTTCCATTTCATTACATAATGCAACTTTACACAGGAGCACCATCTAATAATGTTCAGTATACAGGGAGACAACCAACAACCTGTAAAAGATCTTATATTCAACTGTAACAGTGTTAAAGCACTGCTAATTGTCAATCAAATAGTATCCAAAAGTGGAGTCTAAAATATTTAAATAAAAGTAACATTCATGCAAACAGAATATGATACTGATGTGCAATAGTTCTGATGTAAATGACTCATATATGCATGTGTAATTGACAATTTTGCTGTCCATGTAAGACCTGTGTATATTCTGACTACGATCAGGATATAGTTTTTATGTTACAGATTACATCTATTGTCAATTACATCGAGGTCCTTTTGAAGACACATGTAAAATGTATAGTGTCCTATCAGCTGTAAGACAAATGAACAAAAACAGCAGCTTTAAAGGAAGGATGAAAGATGTGGATGAGAGATGGAAGGAGGAAGGGCTGCCTGTTTGCTTTGGCAGCAGTATCCTCCTTTTCTCTATGCGCCCAACTGATTGTGAGAAAAAATGTTTTGTTCTGTCAGAATATGTGGAGAGATACAATGGAGTCATGTCGCAAATGGGTAAACATCCTTCTCTACATCCTTCCAAACCTCTACTGACATCTCACATCAGGAACACCCAGGTTACCTTCCTTCTTTCTGTCTTTGCACCGTTTCCTACTTTTACCCTCCCTTGTTTTGCTCACTTGTTCTCTCACTGATTCACATCTGAACGAGGTTAAGCCTATCTAACAAATGAAACAGTATGTCTGACCTTCTTTGTTTATGTTGTCAAAGGTAGGGGTGTATTCATCGGGTGAAGCTGTGACCAGTCGACAAACAGAGGGTGTGCGGAAAAAGAAAAGCTGATATCAAGGGGGAACAACACAGACAGATGGATAGCAAAACAAAGAAGAAAAACAGAAGCAAAGAAAGAAAATTCCTTTCCCAGAACCCATATTATTGAACACAGATCCAGTAGCAACTTGTGTTGAGTCTGGGTGATTGAACCAGAGCTATGCATTAGAGGAGATTAAAGTTAGCTATTGTTCTAGACGACTACAGGACTGATGGATGGCTGTGAAAAACAAGTCTCCCTCTACTGCCAACTCTCTATTTCCGCAGAGTAACAGATCATCAGGAAGAAAAACGTAGTGAGCTCCATCAATCAAGAAGCCACACAGACAGAGGCTGGAATTCAGCATGCACAAAAACTAATTCATGCAACCCAGAAATCTGTGGGGGCAGTTTTGGGCAGAAAACTGTCATAGTTTAACACACACGCACAAGTAAATACATACAATGCATACACATCTGCACACACATGTCCAGACAGTTGACACAAAGCTTATTGAGGAAAATATTAGGACTATACTCCTGTCCCTCACAGCACTGCAAATTGCCATAATTAAGATCTGATCAGCAATCACATAATAATGCCAGAGAGTTCATTTTTACATCTGACAACTGGATCGCCCTCGAGAAATTTAATCTCAAACCGTTGCAACAGCGTTTCTGCTACCATGGTTCACTTGTGTTCTTTCAACTGAGAGACAGTCATCAAATTTTAATTCCCACACCAGGGTTCACTTGTCTCAGCAAACAGATGTGATGTGAATTATGACTTTCCCCAAATGTCTTTCCTCTCCCCTCTGGCTCAAATCACTGTGCTGTGTAGAACAATATATGGTATTGCATTGTATTGGAGTTTGGTTGACTGGTTAAAAGTTTTTTCCAGGTTTATATACATGTAATGCTGCCAATCACCCAATTTCTGAGCAGGAAGATTAGTTATTATTAAGTGAGTAATGTAGGCAGAAATGCTAATTAAATTTGTTTTGTTATTTGGTGACAGGAGTTCAAAAATGTCATATGTTATAAAGAAATATGGGAGCGATGAAAGTGCAATACAATCTCTAGTCTATATTTAGCTGTATGTAATCAATTTTAGAATATTTGTTAACTTTTCGTGCAGACTTAAAGACAACCTCCTTACTGCTACTGATTGTATTACTCCTTCACCTTCTGCTCTTTAATGCTGCTTGTTCTCTGTTGAACCTCCTGCCGTGTTCTCCGTCTGCAGGGCGAGGGTGGTGCATGCCAACCAGATTTCATGCTGTACTGCATTTTGGAAAAACGATCCCAGCATATACATTGTTCATGTCGTACAACCCAAATGCACACATGTAAAGACCTTGTAAAACCTGGTGTTAACTCACTTAGACATTCTGACTCTCTCCGTGACACAACATACATGAGCACAAATGCACCTACTCAAGAAACACCTTCTGTTACTGGGCGGCGAAGCAGAAAGCTCAGACTCTCTCTGAACTCCTTTATCACAACAGGCAATGTAGACATGGCTTCCTTTCCAAACCACAATAACAGATTTCCTATCACTGCTGGAAGCCACCCCAGAAAACAAGGTTGTGTTTCTCTGAACTCAGTGTTCCAATACATGATTTAATTCAGTGCTGCTCTCGTAAAGACACGACACAGATTGTTGATTGTTGAGCTGAAGAAGCTAAACTGTAAAGTTCTCCTACTCTAGCATGTAAAGTAATCTGGTTCTCCTACAGTAGAAGATGACTTTACACTGTTGCTGGAATACTATGTCATCTGTTTTTAGTGCCATAGTCCCATTCTCACTACTGTATATAGCAGCCTGTCCCTCAGACATCAAAAAGGTCAAACATCCACTTCCATTACTGTAAATGCAACTAGAACTTCAATAGAGATGTTAAAATCAATCAATAACCTGACATCGATCCATATTGTGTAAAACAAACCTACCATGTATGACTGGTGGTCACTCACAACTACCTGAAAAACATTGTGCTGTTGACTATCTGCACTTTGTTGCTTTTCAGTTTTTACAAATCTTATCCTACAAACAGTCTCACCGTTTCAACGTTCAAAAGGTTTTCACACTAGTATCTCTCTTTTCAGCAATACTACTTTGAGCAGGTCAGAATCTATTTTCGTCAAAGGTTGTATTATTTCTTATTATATTATATATTCTTATTTCTGTTCTACTGTCTGTACAGCAGTGAAGTACTCAGAGAAATAGATTGATTGTCTAGCAAGCAGTGTTTAAAAATGGATTTCGATGGTAATAAAAAAATAGACACCAACATAAATACTACTGCATGGGCCAAGTGTTTGCACAAGTTTACATTAGAAACGTACACATGTTTCAGGTATTTAACTCCACTAGTACAAGTAGCAAAAAGTAAAAGAGCCACAGTGAAATGATATGATAGCAAAATTCCACTTATCCTAAATGTATCATTTGTGATAGACACGGGGGTGTGGCCCTAAATTTAAACAATATTTCCAAAGTTGACTAAAAAGACATTCTGACCCCCCCCCTGAATTTTGTCACTGATGTTAATCTAACTATGTTCCTTCTATGATTTCAATGGCCGCATTTAGTAATCTCAGCCTTTCGAAAGGCAATTTGTAGCATCTGGCTTCGTTATAGCAATCTTGTCATCCTAACAGCTTATATTATGATGTCAATGTCGATTCCTGTGGCTTGGAAGTCGCAATTAGTTGACCAACTATGCTTGTTCAGCACAGATGGAGGTCTATAACGAGGACAGTCATAATGGACAGCTGCTCTCATATGATCTGTTATCATGGGCTTAATGCCCCTCTGTCTTAGACACACAAACACACACATTCTCATACTGTATATACAGGCAGCGTTTACATGAGGTGGGATAGACTGTAACACAAACCAGCATGCTGCACAGTTGAGAAAGTGTTTTTTGTGCATGACTTTGTGCAGACAAGTCTGAGCCAGCAAACTCCAACAAACCTGACAAATATGACAAAAACAAACTGCACATTTGGTGAACAATTGTGTGTGAGTTCTGCCAGGTGAGCTGGCCCACTTCCAGCCCATCCCTTGTGGACAAACCGGTAATCCAAACTATTATATTTTTGTAAGTATAGCGTGCCACGTTTTCAGTCTGAAGATGATGCGCTCACCGACTGACAAGCAAGAATTCTCCCACTGTAGCTTAATACTGCCTCCAGCTACTACAATGCTAAATTTCATGTACACGTGAAAGTACAATTTGGAGTCTGACTGCGATGTGATTTGATTGACATACACAATTGTGCCACAGATCCAAGTGATGCAAGGGTCCTTAATGGCAATGCCCCTGAGAAACTATCCTGATACGTCCTCGCTGCCATGACACCCGTCACTGTCATGCAACTAAATTCTTTCTAATGACATCAACGCAATAAACACAGGCCAGGCAAGGTGCTAATCTTTGAACACCTGCCACCTGCTGTGTCCTAAGATGATGCTGACTAATCACATATACCCTACTTATGAAGCAATATCAAACAATCAGTCAGTAATTTAAACTTCTCATCCATTTATTTATTCATCGATCAATCAATATGGTGACCACTTAAATGTTAAAAATGCACATTAAAATCAACATAAAAGTTACACTTTTTACAGACTTGTTATTCTGTTTGAAGATCCCTTCCAAACATGTTTCATCATGTATACAAATTGGTCTACTTTGAATAATAATTTGTATCTAATATGTTCTTTTCACAAATCAAGTAAACTTATCTTGCTAAAAATAAATAAATAGAAATATTACAGCTGGTCAACAGGTGTGTCCTACTTCCGTGTAAAGTCTTTCATGAGCGTATCGTTCATTGAACTATTCTTTTGATATGAACTATTAGGAACGAGCCGTCTCAGAGAGTAATTTCTTCATTTTGGCCGTGCATACACATTGCGCAACAATAATTATGTATGAATTAGGTTTTTCTCTTGTTCGTTCATTTTACACTTGACAGCTACACAAGCTCACTATTGAACCCATCACTACTGTAAAGTCCATTCTCAGTGTATGCACAGCAGTTCACACTTCTGCAAGTTGAATATTGAACCAGGACTGGATTCCAAACTATTTGTGATGTCAAAATCATGCTTGTAGGACTACCCATGAAAACGGGATTTCAATGAGCACATTCAGCTTTCCACTCTCAGCAAATTAATGTGAAAACGTCTTTCTAGTGTCAACCTCTGCAGACATCATTCTTTACAGTAAAGCCCAAACATTCAACTGTAGGAGCAAGAAAAAAACACTAGAAAACAGAGAGGCGAAACATGAGAGGTGTCCTGACCTTGCAATGTGTGGATGTCCATGAATATACATGAGACTTTGTGTTCAGACAGTGTAACAGTTCAGCGAAGGCATAAGAGCGAGATGGAGAAATCTATTATTAGACAGTAATCAAGTCCTCAGATGACCTTCCAAACTCCTGTTCTGCGACGCTTCCCTTGTGACTCCCAATGGTGTCTCAGTATTTCAGCTCTGGTGTCTGTCATAACTCTTAATCTGACGGGTGGACAGATAAATTACTGCCTCCCTCTGCACAACTACAATTTGCAGTACTAAAAACAAGCACAACAACCTATAAGGTGCTTCTTAATAGTCACAATGTCACATAAACAAAAAACAAATATAAAAATCTATAATTAATTTAAAATAAAAAACATAAAGGAAAGACACATTTAAACCTTCTCAAATGGTCCACTGGAAGGCTACATTATTAAAATTACTGTCCATCTTTGTTGTTTTCAATGTTTAACGTGTTACTCTCGTTTTAAGAACAAGAGACATTGTGAATCAGATCATTCACACTTGTGTTTCCAGAACCTTCAGTAACTTACTATTCTCACCACGCAACATTTCTCAGAAATGTTTTCTGCTCCTCCGTGCTCACTTGAGTTAAGTTAATAAGATAAAGAGCAATATTTCCTCACATTCATCACAATTTCCTCCAAATAAACAAAACATATTATCAGAGGGGGGGAGGAAGGATGTTGGTTGCTAAACAACATTTCCCAGCATGCCGCCATAACAATATAATGAGACTGCAGGGAGCTGCTGCTCTAATGTAGATGATACAGATCACTTTGACCTTGGGATGAATCTCAGTCCAAAACACCAAAAGGAAAAGCTGCGCCTTTGATTTGATTGCAGCTTTCAGGTGTAAAACTTCAGGTCACTCCTGCAAGCTGAGGGATTCCGATATTTTACACAATACATACATACATACATACATGAATGTGGTTGTATCATCACTATTCTCTCAATAATGCTTTTTGGAATTTATGTGTGTCTGCACTGCAGAATGTCTTCATACAATGATCAATTAATTTATAATAACCAATTGTGAGATGGTGAGATTTTGTGTTTGCCCTGCAGGTATGAATTTGAACTTTTACCACACTGCATGTATGCAAAGCAAGAGTCACAATTTTGAACCCAGTTTTATGTCATGATGTAAATAACTGAAATTATCCATGAAGGCTTGGTTTTCCAGTTATTGGTAAGCATCATCTCATTGATGTGGCTAAATCTCTCTAACACACACAAACTCAACGCAGCTCTATGAAGCCCTCACCTGATAGCCCTCGAAGCTAGTATGTCCCATGGTGGGTGTTGGGGCCCCGGGCAGTGCTGGGGCCCTCCTCTTCTTGGAGTCAGCCTTGGGAGACATCCTGGGGATGTTCATGACTGACTGAGACTGTCCCAAGGTGCTGGGGCGATCTTCTACACTGAGGACCCCTGTGGACAGACCCTGTGGGTGATGTCAAAAATAAAGGGGGTGAGGTCAGACTGATAAATATGTATGGAAGTTAAGTATACATAAGAACAAACTTGTAAATGGATAGGACTTTTTGCTATTAATTTCAGATGAATCAGAAACATGATCGCTGAGTTATAGTTGTATACATTTATCATTTTGCTTTTGTGCCACCCATAGCTGAAATGCCATCAATTTTTGAAGGATCGCCCTTAGCAATCTCTGTCTCTCCAAAAGCTATTTGAAGCATTTAGCTTTGTTAACGCAATCTCATCTTAAAGCTTATATTATGATGTGCACAAGAATCCAAAGAACAACAAACAAAGAATCCAGATCAGAAGCCCATTGTATCTTGGCCCATGGCCTAACTTTCAGCCGAATATAACTGAAAACTGTTACATAGTAGGGTATCTTGCTAACTCAAACACAAGCATTGACAGGACTCGTATCACTGGCAGTGTTGATTTCATATCTAGATTACCTTTTAAACTGATTTCAGAGGGAGTTCCCCCCCCTCCCCTCATTTACAGTGAATTCACATTAAAAACATGCACATACTACGCATGCACACATTTCTGAAGGTATAGTTAATTCTTCACTTAAGTTTTATTTATATAGCTCCATATCATAACAATGTTATCTCAGGGCACTTTTTCATATAGAGCAGGTCTAAACCGACTCTTTATTTACAGAGACCCAACAATTCCCACCATGAGCAAACACTAGGCGACATTGGCAAGGAAAAAGTCCCTTTTAACAGGCAGAACCCTCGAGCAGAAAAGGCAGTACTTGAAGTTTGTTTTATTTGGGGGTTACAGAACATATCCTGATCAAAGATAACTCCAAGATTCCTTACAGTGGCGCTGGACACCAGGGCAATGCCATCTAGAGAAAGAATATCTTTAGATAATGTGTTTCAGAGGTGTTCGGGGCAATAACAATAACTTCCATTTTATCTGAGTTTAACAATGCAAAAAATTGCAGATCATCCAGGTTTTTATGTTCTTGAAGCATGCTTGAAGTTTAACTAATTAATTGGTTTCATTTGGCTTAATTGATAAATATAATTAGATAGCATCTGTATAACAGTGAAAATCTATGGAGTGCTTCCTAAAAAAATTGCCTAGAGGAAGCACCTTGTGGAACTCCGTGACTAACTTTGGCGTGCATAGACAATTCATCATTATCATGTACAAACTGATATTGATCTGATAAATAAGACTCAAACTAGCTTAGTGCGGCGCCTTTAATGCCAGTTAAATGTTCCCGTCTCTGTAACAAAATGTGATGGTCAATGGTATCAAATGCAGCATTAAGATCTAACAAGACAAGTACAGAGACAAGTCCTTTATCTGATGCAATTAGAAGGTAATTTGTAACTTTCACCAGCGCTGTCTCTGTGCTATGATGCACTCTAAATCCTGGCTGAAAAACCTCAAACAACTTATTGTTGTGTAGGAAGTGATTGGCGACTGCTTTCTCCAGATTCTTAGACAGAAAGGATGTTTAGAATAGGTCTATAGTCTGATAAAACCCCTGGATCAAGAGTGTGCTTTTTAAGAAGATGTGTAATTACAGCTATTTTAAAGAACTGTGGCACATAGCCTTTTAATAAGGACAGATTGTTCATATCTAAAGAAGTGCTAACTAATTGTAAAACTCCTTTTAGCAGTCTAGTTGGGATGGGATCTAAGACACGTTGAAGGCTTAAATGAAGAAATCATTTAAGTTAGTTGATGAAGGTTGACGAGACAAAAACAGTCATTCAAGGAACACAGGATTCCTGTGTTTGAAGATAAGTCAGTACCAGCTGAGGGCAGGAGGTGAATGTTGTCTATAATAGTTAGAATTGTATCATTAAAGAAGCTCATGAAGTCATTACTACTAAGATCTATAGGAAGTCACAACAATTATCGCAACAATTGTTTGACAAAGTTGAAAGTACAACCACATTTTCAAAGGGTGGCTGCTCATGACTGAAGCAGTGGAACAAAAAATGGCTTTTAATATGTGATCAAAGAGAACCCAAAGTGCTCCTGAAAATCTCAATGTCCCCGTGGCTCAGCTTGGTACAGAGCCATGGCCCCAATGGTGGAACCAAACGATACCTCACATCCCCATGATCGAAGAAAAGAAAAGTCTTTAAAAGCAGATGAATTGATGCGTTCAGACAATGCCTACTTATAGAATAAAAGCAGAGCAAAAAGGGACATAAAGTTGATGTCATTAGAATTAATTGGACCCAAGATTAGACCATCTCACAGTGGGTAGGGATGGGAAAAGAACAGTAGTTCTGAAAAGAGGCCTTGAGGAGAGCAGTACAGTAGGCATGTCTGCAGCTTTTTTCACATTAGGGACACTTCACATGTGTAAATATTGTTTTGACTGTTGATGGAATTTTGGTTGTTACAGCATGCAAAATAATATTTTATTGGGGAACCTGTAGCCTTGCAACTTAAAGAGACAGAGAGGTAGCAAGACCCATTTGTACTTTTTGAACTACTGAGCAAGGAGACATCACACACCAGGATTATCATTTTACCATATACATCTTACTAATAAGGATTAGTGAAATTGCCATAAACAAGGTAACACTTAATTTGTCAGCGACTCATAAAAAAAGGAGAAAGAATTATGATATAAAACATTAAATAAAAATATTAACTGTCAGTTTTCACTGTGCTGTGTGACTGACGGGTATGAGCAGGGCAATGGGGAGATGAGGAAGATGGCAGATGGAGGCCAACAGAAGAAAAAAGGAATGTTGCAAGTGAAAGATTGTAAAAAAGGAACTTGTTTTCACCTCACCAGAATATAATGTTCAAAGCTGAACATTTTCATGAACCCTTGACTTTTCACCTGCTGTCTTCTACTACTTCAATCTGGTAAACAATCTGAAATCTGTCAAAACGATAAGTGAGAAAACCTCCCTGTAACAAACATACTGCAGCATTTGGGGGGAACCCAAACTCACAGCACCACTGATGGCTGGGTGTGATTGGGTGTGGCCAAAAGTGGGTACTTTTGTACCTGTAACCATAACCAACAGCGATGTCATGGTGTAGTGAAACATGGTTGAGTACTCGTTACTGCAGCAAGGTCAAAGTCATCAAAAACAAGATTTTCAGGGGGTGTAACTCTTTAAACACAGGAACATACATATATACACCGATCAGCCATAACAGCCATAACAGCCATAACAGCCATAACATAATTATGAAAGCAAGGGCACCCTGATCGGTCTGCAGCTACATATGCAACAAAATGCAATGCACTGCGTGTTCTGACACATTTCTATCAGAGCCAGCATTCACTTTTCAGCAATTTGAGCTACAGTAACTCTTCTGTTGGATCAGACCACACAGGCCAACGTTTGCTCCCCATCAATGAGCCTGGACCCTGTCGCTGGTTCACCAGTTTCCCTTCCTTCAACAACTTTTAGCGTTACACCAGTTTAGCTTGATAGAGCACTGTATCTTGTATATACAGCTCTGGAAAAAAATTAAGAGACCACTGCAAAATGATCGGTTCTCTGGTTTCACTATTTATAGGTATGTGTTTGAGTAAAATGAACTTTGGAAAATTTGGAGTGGTCTCTTAATTTTTTCCAGAGCTGTATTTCTGTAAGCGATTTTTTGATAAAAGGTAAACTGTGTCACAACATACTACAGTATTATAAGTGAATCACTGTGGTGCTACAGAGATGCCCTGTCATACAAATCATATTCTCCAGATGTAAGGGAACATGCTTGTTTGGTGCAGACCCCAGCAAAAATCACGTCATGATTTTTATACTTTTCTCAGTGAAATTGAAATGCAAAGAATACCATTCCAGCTCAAAATTGGCATTCATATCACAATCGCAATATCTGTCAAAATGAACACAATATGATTTTTTTGCATGTCGTTCCGCCCTAGTATCTTGCACAAAAATAAATGTTTTAGATGTAAAAGTACATATTAAATGTGAATGTGTATTGGTCGCAATGTTAATTTAGAAGATACTTAGGGAGGGCTCATTTGGTTCATGAGCGGAGCGCATCTTTTAATATCTATTTACGTGAAATGCATCTTTATCTGTGCTTGGAGGAATGATATTATGAAACCAATTTATGCCCCTCTGAAATCCTAGAGAACCACAAATTTGTGCCAAATGTTTTCATGTGCAATCATGTTTTATTGGAGGTCAAATTACTGAATATGAGTGGTATTGGAGCTACGGGGTCTGAAAAATGCTTTCTCAGTTGTGAGTCTCCCAAATGTTTGCATGCCATTGTGTGATAAGGAGGCAAATAGCATGACCTTCTTAATAAATTTGATATAATTTTTTAACTTCTATGCCCAAAAGTGGGACAAAATTCCTGAGAATGGCTGATTTGCCACTGTGAGATACTTGGTAAATATGGGCCTTGATGTCTTTTACAATCTTTTAAAGAAGAAATAAGCAAGCACATTTTCCCTATTTTAAGTCACTTTGCTTCAGTATCTGCACTTGCTCTGACCATGTTAGTGTTCTAAGACCACACACACACAGTACTTTAGCCCCTAATGAACAATTAGAGATAAGAGGCTGGGCTTTTAGTGCTAGTGTAGCCAAGGTAGGGTAATCTGATGCCTTCAGGCTGATAACACTGTGTCTATACGTGTGCATGCGTGTGCGTGTGTGCGTTTGCTTGTGTGCACAAATGCATGTGTGTGGTCTGATAACAGTCCCCGCCTGAGAAACAATCCTATTGGAGAGAAAAAGCCCACTGGAAAGGCTGGCATGGCTGAGAAATATGAAAAAATATAAATTACCTCCCAATCTATGTCTTTCATAGATTTCGGTGCTTTAAATACATTCTAAAATGTCACATCAAAGCAAATGCCACATACTCTGTCTATATTAGTTTGAATGTTATCCATGCTTTGCTGCCATATTATTTTCTTCCTTTTCATTTCCCTGTCTTCCTAAAAGACAGCTTTGACTTGAAGCAGAGGATGATAAGCATGACATCATTGTCATCGTTGTCATCACTGAATCATCAGTGTTGGCAAACCAGAAGGAAACACCAAGAACAAAGAAGTAGAAGGGTGGAGAAGTCGAAGTGAACCAGAGCGAGCCAGGCAGTGTTTTTCCAGCTAATACAATCAAACGCCATATTGATCTGAGCTGCTGCTGAACTGAGGTTCATGGCTTCAAAATTAAATTAACATGATTGAGTTATGGATATAACAGGTAGAGAGCTGCTTAATGCGGAGTCTAAATGTACATCTGGCTTAACATGGTTGTATGCTTCACACACACACACACACACACACACACTGCAGTGACTGTAGGGAGTTAATATTTTGGTTAAAAAAAATGTATTACACATTTTAGTTACTACTGTTTTTACGATCAATAATCACATCAAATAATTTGAGCTTTAGTTTGAGCTGATTGGCATTTGTTCAAATCTTCCCATCTACCAATCCTTTTTGAAGAGTTCCAGTTTGAATCTCATCAAAGCTGGTCAACCCCAAGTCATATAGGCTACCGTGTATCTGGATCCTTCTGGGACCTTGATTTTCTAAGAGAACGGACTGTACACTCCTTCATTCATAGGGAGTGTAGGATAAAAGCTGTATCACTATTCCCTAAAGCCATTTTATTATTTAGTACTCATTTCTAGAAAAGAAAAGAAAGTGTTGGCAGGATCACCGTTAGTACTTCCCTTTGGACCTGTGATGAACAGCGCTAATAAACTGCTGACAGTTGCTGCCCTCTGGAGGACATCAGTGCACATGACCACAACTCAAAAACAATTGTAAAGCAGCATCAAGGTTCTATTCTGTAAAGATGGCCCTGAGCTTCAAGGAATATTTCATATTTGATATTTACCTGAATCCTTTCAAATGCTTGTCCCATCTTGTGATGTTTTGCAACTGGTGTAATAATTATTTTAATAATCAATTCATTATTCATTTACTCTATCAAATGTCAAAAACAATGACACGTGATGCGCTCAAATCGCTTAATGAGAACAGAAAAAAAACAGCAAATTTGGTATCCTCACTTGTTCTTTCACAAAACAATTAATTGCCTTTCAAAAGTGATTGACTTTTTTGTCAACCCACTAGTTATTTATCAAACAACTGTTGCACAACAATTCTACTCAAAGCTGAAATTTTCAACTGTTTGCACATTTAAACTACCGGGAATCTTGAATGTCTATATATTATTCACTAAGTGATGCGCTTTGATACTGGCATTGTCAGTATGCATTGTGTTGTAGGCTTACAGTACGCTGTTTAAAAAACATAATGTACTCAGACTTAAACAGAGAAGGCTTTTATATTATACATCATGCTGAATGCCGTATCAGAGTTTCAGCAGCCATTCAAGAAATGGACATAAAAACAGAAACAACCCAACCCATGCAATGGAGTCCAATCCAATCTTCAGCTTGACCAGTTTTCGTTTCAAGTGCAAGGTTTCTTTGCAGTTTGTGCTGTTACTGGTTTGTATTATACAATATTAACAGGTTATATAACAGGTTGTGCTGTTATTCTGTCCACCCATAGTATATGACTGGAATGCTTCAGACACAATCAAAACAAAACAAAATGCCACTTTGATTTCACTCATCACAGATTTGTTAGTAATACTTACATTGGATTGTGTGTCTGAATTTGGGATTACTTTATCATCACAGTCATCCATGTCCAGAGATGTTGTCTCTGTCTGCAAATGGAAGGCACAGCTAACATGCGGCATTCAAATGTTCAGCCATGCATTTAGCCTGCCTCAGCTATCAATCAGATTAAGTGGAATGGCATGCACAACTCAAGGTTAGTTTGTAAATTATTACACCACCTCATGTGTCCTGAAATTATTAAAGAGCGAGATGAATACACTTGAAACAGCAACAGAGATCTGGAGTCTTACCTTGGTTTTCCTCCTGCTGAACTGGAAGATACCCAGCAGGCCTTTCTTCTCTCCTTTGCTCAAATTGGTGGTACTGGAGTAGATGGAGTCTACCAAAAAAAAAAAGAGGATGAGGACGAGGAGAAGGAGTTGGACATGATAGTATCAGTGCCTCATAAAACCAAAGCAAATAATTCAGGTGCATTCTAATAAAAAGGTATATTCAGTAGAAGTGAGTGACAAATTATCTTGGCATGAACAGGTTAATTATTAATTCAGTTTGGGATTGCCACTCTTACATGTAAGACAATTGTATTTGCTGTACTTGATAAACAGAAATAAAATGTTTTTGTCATTTTGAAACATTTTGGAATGGTGTAAATACTCAACCTGTTTTCATTCACAAAAAAAGTGAACGGAATAATCTACTGATTTACTCAGCTACTCAGCAGAGGGCGCTATAGCATTATTTTTCTAAAAGAACACCTCTAACCTTCACAGTCTACAAAGCAGTAAGTAAGAATGTGTCATGATAACACTGTTGGCTCGAGGACGGTAAACCAACCCTTAAAAAACAAAGAAATCACAAAACTATACTACTGGCTTATTAGGATTCTGAAATAAGCAGACACTGATGAGGTTAACAAACCTTAGTATCAAATGTCAATGACATTAAGTCATTTCTTTGAAGTTGGATGATTAACAAGCAAACATGCATTTCCAAAGCGGTTTTTAAAAAAAGCATGGTTAATAAGCAAGCAGCACTACGTTGAGTTAAACAGCTACTGCTCATTTGGTTGGAACCAGCTACAGCAAGACAGACAAGACTTATCATAACTAATACCTGAGTAGTTAAGAGCTGGAGCAGAAGCCATTTTAGGCTGGAGAACTGGAAAACATGACAAGGTTTATAAACACATGAAGTCACTTACTGACCGATTACTGGACTGCATCAAAAATAATTAATTAATCTGTAGCTCAACACAGCTGATAGTGTTTAATCAGTGGAAGAAACACGTTGTCCATTTAAACTGATCATGACACAAGCTAAAGAATTTGTAGTTTTCTTAATAAACCATGTTCTTCATAGTAACAGTAGAATGTTGAATACCAAATTAGGCTTTTCCTCTAGATCACACTTCTGACAAAGACAAAATCTATAAATATCAGTGGGTGTGGAACGTTACCATGGTAATGAACCATAACATCAGATCTTACACCATAATTCAAACTTCCTTCTAGATAAAGAATGTTGTATTCTAATTATTGTACCACCCAGGGACAAATGGTATTTATATAGTTCATTCAGATGAACATATTGGAAGAAACACAACACAAGCTTATATTTTGTTTATGCTCTGTTGTACCTGCTGCTGGTTAAACCAATATTGACTCTGGCTGTATGAAACTTTATGTCAACATATATTTACATGCTGGTCAGGCTGGAGTGCAGAATACAATATTTTGTAAGTAAGTAAACACTATAGGAAAATTCTCTTTCCTTCTGTACTCAGCAGGCCACAGGACAGGGCAGCATGCCTGTTAATTGTAGGGATTCAGACTCAGGCTCAGTCCAGCGACCACACCCTTGTTCTATACAGCCCAACCTAAGTTTGCAATATGTAGAGGCCGGCCATAGGAAGGTCTGTCCTAAATCAGTTAGTAGGTAGTGGAAACCCTCAACACCCTAAACAGGAGCTCACATGACAGAGACAAAACATAATATAAGCTCTGTATCTGGTTGTTTATATATGCATTTATACAATTTCACAGCGACACTGTGATTCACTCATAGCATATGTTACAGTAATTGCTTTGGGGATGATATTAATTTGCAGGCCAAGATGACACAATAGCCGGACGAACCAAGGCACCAATCAGTATCCATGATGGCACCTTTCATCTGCTTTAACCACTTCCACAGAGCATAAACCAAGGTTGGGCTCAAAGGGATAACAAACAAAGGGATTTGATCTAAAATAGCAAAACAACTGACTGACAAGTGACTGAACCCCAAACAGAAAACAACATAAACAGAACCCAGTGACTGAGTTTTACCGAGACTCTGATCGTGAACGTAGAGCTCCTTGATCCCCAGCTCTGTCAGAGATTTGTCCAGCTGCAGCTCGTGGCGACTGATGCTGTCCTTCAGCAGCAAGACATGTGCAGGGTCAAACTCACACTTGTCACAGATGACCGGTATCAGAGCCTGGAGTGGCACGAAGGGGTTAACCCGCACCACTGCCTTCTGGCTGCCGTGGTAGTTCACCATCAAACGCACTGTTTTCTGATACAGAGAGGGGAGAATGGTGGGGAAAAAATGAGACATTAATGTCCAACAGCTGGATGAGATAAAACACTAATCAGGGCACGCTGTTGTGAAGTGGAGATCCCCTGTTATCTGTATCTCTGTGACAGGCAAAAGGAAAGAGGTTGGCCTTGATGGAAGAAAAAAAAGAAAAAGAAGAATCAAAGCTTGCTGACTGACCTAACAGATATGTGATAGATTTGATTATTTAAGCAGTGCAATGACAACTGTCATAATATCAACAAAGACATCTTAAATGCAACATTTTACACATGTACAATATGTGGAGAGGAGAGGAGCAGAGAGAGAGAAAGAGAAAGACATACAATCACCCAAAGACACTTCAATAATGAGTAACTTAAGGGTAGACTTTGGTTGCAGCCATAAAAAGAAACATTTAACAGACCAAAGGAGATGTTGCCTGTGTGCATACATTCACGTGATCTTGAATTGTGAATCTTGATCTTGAGTCTTTATCACTTCTCCATGACAGAACCATTCTGTCATGGAGAAGTGATAACGACTGAAGTGGTTCACATCAGCCTCTATAAAAACACACACCCCACTCAGAAGTCAAGAGTCTGAAGAATTCATAAAACGGCCCTTCAGTCTGTAGCTCTTCAGTAAAGTGACATTCAATGTTATGTATCACTACAGGGAAAGGTCCTTCAAATTCATGAAAGCACTCAGAGTGCAGGCATCTGCGAAGATCTAATGGCTTCCACAGTAAGTCATTCCTTTCAGTCAAACCTGTTGTTGATAGATAACAAAGTCATCACACATAAGAGCCCTACAGTAGGAGACCTGTGTGCATTTGTTGGATGAGTTGATTGGCGGTGCTTGACGAAAGTCCAAAAAAAGGTTTCCAAAATCACAATTTATTTTTACTTTGGGGAGTGTGTGTGTATATATGTGTCATCTGTAAATCTGACCAGGAGTTTTCCATATGTTGGTCACAGACAGATAATCAGACAGATAAACTGAGAACTTGAGACTAATTGCAATTTTACAGTAACTCACATTAAGGTGTTTAATTTAATTGAAATCCTAATACACACTACTGTCTGCTTGTCATTGTTTGTATTTCTGTTCAGCTTTTAGACTTCGTGTACCAGTGGAAGCTACCAAGCTGCTGTTGCTTGAGACTAAAGTTTGCACTTGTCTGGATGCAGGGATTACACGTGTTTAATTACTGTTGGTTGAATCACTCTAGTTACTTTTGATAACATTATGCGAATGTTAAATTGTAGATTTAATATTAGAAACACCTTTAAATATAACACAATACAAACTGCAGTTTCCAAAATCATCATTAAGTTGACTCACCACCTTCCTCAAACAGTTCCAACATTATAACCTTTGTGAAGGCAGAATATATGAAATTATTTTAGCTTGATGTGCCTAATACACTGACAACTGAGACACTTTGATGATTTCACATTAACTGTTGAGACTGGTGGCACAATTAAAAAGCTGATCAAACAGAGAGGAGAGATGACTGACAGCAGTGTCTGAACTAGTGTCAGTCACTGGCCTGAGGCCAGGCAGGGTCAAAGGGAGACAGAGCAGCCAGTGAGCCCTGAGAAGAGCAGAGAAATAATGCATGGTAACTAAAGGTAAGGCACTCATTAAATATTCAAACTGTAGGAGGAGATCAGAGGAGAGGCAGAGGAAAAGGGAGAGAGAAAGAGACAAATGGCCAGTAGAAATAAGTTCAGATAAGCATGTGAGTTGTAAAACCACAACAAGACAGAAAGGAATCCAGCTGATAAAGACAAAAAAAGGGCTCACATGAAATCCAGTGTATAAGAACTGACTCCAATGTCATGCTATGCCAGTTTAATCCCACTGGCTTCCTACCTTAGCATGGGCCCTTACAGGTTTCACTGGCCTTGCTTTCTGCCAGCAGACAGAGGTAAAAAGTAGAGAAGGGAGGGACGGACATTACACAGGGTAGGGAGCTATGCATACTGTACATGCAGAATGCACAACTATTATACTAAAGGTTTTTTCACTGGTATTCTGGACTACATTAATCTTTATTACAACAAAACATGGGTATCTTTGGGGTATTTTGCACTCATATGTTAAAATATTAAATGTCTGTGCAATCAAAACCCACAAGAATCCCAGCAAGTCCAACAAACCTAATTTCAGCAGGGGTTTTTTTTAAATATTCTGTGACATCCTAAATACAAAGCACACATGACAAAACAAACATCCAGATCACAGTATAATGCTCCACATTTACTCACCTCTGGTACTTTGGGCGCCGGTCTGCGCACCACTCTATCCTCCCACACTTTCTCCTTGATGAGAACACAGGCCACGTTGAGGGAGCCCAGCAGAGCGTTGGGCTTGAACCCCAAAGTGTGGCCCTCGGGCGACAGCAGCTCCAGGGTGTGCAGTGCAGGGTTCAGGTGGTAGTGGCTACACAGCTCGACCAGCAGGTCCATCAGCGCTTTACTGAGGGAGGGAGAAAGGGAGAGAGAGAGAGAGAGCGAGAAAGTGAAAGAGAGGGAGGCAGGAGAGAAGCTAGGATTACAAAGCCTTCCTAGCTTTAGCTCCGGTAAAGACAATAGTAATTACTTTATACAACAAAACAGAGATGCACTCTCACCTGATGCACTTAGAAGGGATGGATAACTGATAGACTGAAAGGATATATTCTTAAACAGTGAGATGTTTGGCAATAGCAATAGATGGCAATAGCACAGATTTTGGCATGAAGAGCAAAAGGCTGTCTTTGTAGCTTTTGCAGGAGAATCGAAGGATTCAAAACAAAGGCCCAAAAACATAATTTGATGTAGATTTAATCTGTGTGGTTCATCTAGATAGAAACTCTAAAGAGCCTCCCACAAAAAAAGGTCAGTGACAAAACAGCGTGACATAAAGATAAAAATAAATGTATAAATTGTAGAGTACTTCCTGATATGACAAACTACTTATGTCCATCATGCCACAGGAGAAGCTCTGAAGTGTGCAGCTGATGAGGAGGCCTACAGTGCTACCTGTCAATCCTCAGATAAAGAAACCAAGAGACAGTCTCCAGTGTTTTCTGGGAACGGCCAGATCTGATGACAGAACTGAGAGAGACACCACTACAAAGGACACCATTGATAATCACATGGACACAGTCCACAACTAAAAAGGACAATCTGCAATTAGCAGAGCCCGTGTCCTGTGTTATGTGCTTCTTAAGCCGATTTTGCAGATTGCTTGTTCGTCAAAAAACAAATCACTATCTGAAAGGAATGAGCCAGTGTAATGTTTAATAGATGTAACATTTTAACCTGTTATTCCCCCTGCTTCAAATGGGGTCATTTGTATGAAGGCTTGTGTATTCCCACTGAACTTTAGTTTAACTGTAGCCCATCATAAACCTTTACAATCACGACAGTATTACCTCACAGGGACATTATATCTTTGAGATTGTGAATGTCATGAGGTCTCTATGCATAACTTGTCTTTGATGTAATGGTGCAATCATAAAAATGACATCTTGTGTTTGAATATGAATCTAAATGATATTAGTACCAAGAATCAATGGTATAACTAGATACAGAATATATAGGAGAGCAGAAGTAATGATTTATATAACTTTACAGCTGCTAAAGGAGTTCAGGTTCAGTTTGAGTATAAGGTTAAAAGAGTAAATTGGCTCCTCATTGAATTGTATTGTTACAAAATGTACATTGTGTTTAATACCATACAAGGTGTTCTAGTTGTCTAGCATCTAAAAATACTGTATCTCTAGCATCAGTCCTACAGTTCTCCTACTACGGTCTTTATTTTTTAAGTATTAGTGTTATCTCGCGACACCTTGCTTATCTGTCCATTTTCACACAATAAACTGATTATGGTAATGGTTGGGGGTGTGCTACTTAGTATCAGCTGCTTATGATACATTTGTGTGTTTATGACACCTCGGCCTTGTCTTATCTGTGACCATATTAACTATCACAGACTAAGTATCCAGTTCTGATGTCGTTCCTGAGCAGTGTCAGAGGGTGAACTGTAAACACAGCCCATCTGAAGCTAAATTGTAATATCATACATTCCTTTCCCAGGAATGATCTACATAAAGGAAACCAGACACTCTCATGGGCGACTACAATAGAATGTCTCATATCAGATAAACAATGGATGCTGAATAGTACTAAAATCCCTCCAGCTCTAAAACTAGAAGTAGTTTTAAGTTTGAGAAGATTACCAAAAGGTTCCACATGTTTAAGCGTAGAAATTTACCTTTATAGTAAAAATAAAATACAAATGTACTTTTACTACAAGTGAGAAGTGGCGCAGCGTGCCTGCTGGGCTTGTCTATGGTTATGGTTATTAAAAAGAGTACCTTGTTGTTCTGAACTAGGGAGGCGTCCTTGAGTTTGTGCCCCAAAGGAGAGAAGCTTATTAGGGGCAGAGAGACTTAGCAGGTCAGCCTTCATCTGTCAACTCTCAAAGCTTGTGCTGAGACTGGGAATGGGACCCATTGACAAGGTCCCACTGGCACAAGCACAGCAGCCAGAACAACACACCCAGAAGTGACAAACAGGTCTCATACCGTTCGTCAGGCGACTGGTCAGTGAAGGTCAGAACATAAAATCATATTGTTTAGGTAAGGAATAGCTAAGATCCCCATTGATAATTAATGTAGATATGGATGCATGGACATTTTGCAGTATTCATGGGCAAAAAATTGTGGTTACAAGAAATCTTTCAGCCAAGTGCAATGTAAAAACAAGGCATACTGACCAAAAACCATTGGAAAGGGAGAACTACAGCCAGAGGAAATGTATGCTTGTACACCCCTCTCGGTCCTCTCACCTGCCATCCTCAGTTACAGAAGTCTGATATCCCTGTGGTAGGGTTAGCTGTAAATCCACAGTAGGCCTCAGCATGTTCTCCTTGGAGTCCGTACCTGATGTCCCTCCCCCATCAGGTACAGTGTTTCTGAAGATGCGGCGCGGAGCGGGTTGAGGGGCGACCGCCGGCGGAGGTGGGGCACGTGCCTTCATTCTCCTCCTGGTAGATAATGGCAAAGATAGGCATAGGAGAACATTGTATGTATGTTAGGAATAAAGAACAGGCATTCATTTAATATGCTGTATCACATTTACAGATCATGAATCAACCAGTTACCTGGTCTGTCAAGGATCCATGATGTTTCATTAAGGCAAGTAATTAGTGTATCACTTCCTTAGCAAAAAAACATTTTCATTTTGATAATACAAAACAAAATAGATCTTTTCTGTCCCTGTGACCCAGTTTTGTCTTTCCTGAGTGCGGTCGTAGTTACACAGCGGCACAGCCTAATGAACACAGCCCGCAGCCACCACCGCAGGAGTAGCCTGAATACCAATGACTTCTTTCTGTCTTTGTGTGTCAGTTTGTGACACAGCATTTATCTTTGTTTCGATTACGTATCAGTCTACATATATGCCGATATGACTCTCTTGGTTGGTTGTCAACATGATCCAGCCCTGAGCAGCTGCTTATTCCATCTGTTCCTAACACTCCCCTGAAGAATAATTCAGTAATTCATAATAACACACCCTCTGTAATATCACTTCTAAGCACTCTTACCTATACTTTTAGAAAATACAGGTATGTCACATGAAATGTCTGTTTGTCTGCCCTGCGATTGACTGGCGATCAGTCCAGGGTGTTTCCTGCCTCTCGCCCAATGTTAGCTGGGATTGGCTCCAGCCCCCCCCTGCGACCCTTCGGGATAAGTAGTCTGGTTAATGAATGAATGAATGAATCTTAGCACCTGGTGAAGTACTGTAATGGTTAAAGCCAGTGCTGTTTTTGCTCACTTTTCACTTTCTTATTTACAGGCTTTTGGCGTTGTCACTAGTATGTTGCTTTTCAGGTATAGAATATTTTGTTATTATTAAGACAAACTACGCAGAATTTATATATATATATATATATATATATGGGAATCTTTTTTTACACAACTTCCCTGTGCTCAGATGTTTTCTCTTGTGTGTCAACACATAGAAACGCCTTAATACTGTCAAAAAGAAAGAATAAGAAAATAGAATTTTTCATTTACATTTAAAATAGTACGTTGAGATTTTGGACACTTCTGAATGATCACCGTTCTACATCACCCGTGACATGCTGCTCACTGTGCCGGTTGCATTGTGAAACTGATAGCAGAAAGTAATGTGCGTGCCGTGGGAGTGATATCTATAGCTTTCAGCTTTGTTCACGTTTTCACACATCACAGCCAGTTTGTGCTAATTTATAGCCTCTTAAATGTTGAAGTGAATTTACCCAGAAGAAGTCACAGTAGCTCCATTCGCTTGGTTTCAGCAGCTGTTGCTCTGGCATGCACGCAAGCGACGGGAACGTCACACAGTTAATCTGACAAAAAAAAAAGAGAGCGAGAGAGAGTGAGAGAGCACCACAGGAAGGGCAGTTTAATGCGGACCATTTATAGTATCATGACAGACACCTTTGCTTTGATGCCACTGTACTGTACAGCAGTATTATTAGTGCTCCATGTGTTGACAGTTTATAGAAGCGCACACACGCACGCACAGACTTCTGCTCTGGCATTCAAGGTAGTCTGCACTCTGTTGCTTTGGCAACACCCTCATATCGGCGGCTCAGCGAACCCACCAGTAAAGAAAAGAAGATATTGTCAATCGACCCAGTGTTGTTCATTCACTTTCCTGTATTCGCTGTAGTCGCGTATTCACTGTTGTCAATACAGAGCCCTTGTGGTTCTCAGCCTTTTTGGGCCTTATCTACCACAACGCCTCTGAACGTCTTACTCTGGCCCAGAGCAAGCGGTGAAATGGATTCCCAAACACTGCCTTTAATTATCTCGGTGCAGTTAATTGTCTGCTCGTTCTCCCAGAAGCAGTGATTTAAAATCTGTTGCCTGCTGTGAGCTTGCTTGGCTCTGCTCTGGGGTTATGCTCACTAGGCCTGTATGCAGTGCATGTCAGTCTAGCACTTTCTGTGCTTTTATATTTTTCCTTTAAAGCTCTAGGGTGGTATGGAAGGCAGAAGACAACCACCTCTAACCTCTCCGCTTTATGAAATGCAGTCACACAGGATAATGAATTCTGTAACATCACAGCTGCTTTGGAAACAGCTGCACAGGGTCAGGATTTCACAAGCCATCGCTTCCAGGTTTAGCAGAACAAAAACTCTGGGGCGCCATGAAAATGCCAAACTTGCACTGCAGATTCTTCGGCTGCCAATTCCATCTCTCATGACAAGGAAAGAAGAAAGGAAATACAATAAATAAACGAAAGGAAAGAAACCACACATCTTAAAAAAAAAGAAAAGCCAAATTATGCTAAATGAAAAGCCATGTCGTCACAATAAAGAGTTAAAAACAGACAGCAGGTTTAGCAAAGACTCCAGGGCAAACAAAAGGAGCTTTATCTTCACTCACATTCACTCCAATTAACCTCAGGAGGTAAACAGCCTGCAGCGAGGATACAGTGTTTCTATTTAAAAAAACCCCAGTGGCACCAGAGAGCACCCCTGTTTAATGCCAAAGCCTCGCCTTTCAGAGCAAATCGACAAATACAGATCTGCTGATGACTTTTCCAAAGCCAATATTCAGACTGAAAATGCAAGGAGGAGAAGAAAAACGTCTCTAATTCAAACTTGTCTTGGCTTATGAAGCTTATAATTTGTTTGAGGGACTGGCTTCCTATTTAATCACTGCTGAGAAGTCCAGAGGTTGACAGCTAGCAGGCCTTTAAACTGACCCTCGCTTGCTTTAGTGAGGATGAGCGCAAGGCTACTTCAAAAAGTCTCCAGTAAAGGGCTTAATTGTTCTCTTTTTCCAGCACTTTCTTTCCTGACCTTTGGTGACCTCGATCAATTGACCATTCACTAACCCCTCCTGCGAACAGCGAATGTCCAATCTTAGCTTGACACTCCCAACTAAGCGGTGTGTGTATAATAAAAGATATTCAGTACCCAAAAACCTGCAAGAATTACAGTGTTTCATCTGCTGTAACGTTAGCATGTCCGGGTAACGAGCTAATTACTCACAAGAACAGTAACCTAGCCTAAGGCTACCCATCAGATTATCAGAGTTTAAGGTAACGTTAGTGGCTGTGTCCTGCTCTTTGGCAAAATTCATCGATTAATCCTCCTGAAAAAATTAACCATATTATTGACATTAATCATTAAATAAGACCCCTTTTACAGGGACCTTGTTTTGAAAAGAGTCAGCTGGAGGCACATTCCCAACAAACTCACAGAGCTAATGTTAGCTAGCTAAAGCTGATAAGTGACAGTTGTCTTTTCAGCTGGCAAAATCAACAGTTGTTGGCTAAAAAGGAGAAGCTACTTTTGTCTGAAACAAATTGCCCAAAAATATGAAGGGTTAAATCTGTCACTCACATTTATATTTATTTATTTTAGATCATATTTATCATTATAAATTGCATATGTGCCATGCTATGCCAATGGTCAAATTACCTCTTTAAGTCTTGACCTTTACAGTTAAATTGGTACCAATTGTTCACCTCACCTCTCTTTCTCTCGTGTATCCTGTTATAGCCATCTGCTTATCAATAGCATCACCCTGGTTGCTATGGTAGCCGAGACTTGTGGTTTTAAATGTACGGTAATAAAATGAAAATCCAATCCATAACATCACAGCAGCAGCACCTCTGCTATATACAGAGGCCCAACAGGATGCGACGACCTGACAACAGAACTGACAAATCATCTGTATACTATCAACTGAAGACGAGCACCAAACACGTTTCACAGCAGTGAATTTGATAGGAAATATAGACAAAGCAGCATTGAAGAGGAAATTAAACACATTTACACCTGTCATATAATCAAGATTTAGTTTCTCCATTGTCCCAATGTGTTAATTATATGTATTGATGTATTTAATGCCCATTAATGATGCATCAAACATGTATCTGGAGAAATAAATCCCACATGGTCAATCTGCACTCCTGGAAATTGCATTTTCCTATATTACCTTTCCAAACTTGAGGGGAGTGGGGGGGGAGATACTTAAGCTCTCCACTGCTGGAATCAAATCTGGTCCTCCAGGGCTACTGTACAGAGCTGGGGTGAGTTCATGGTTAGTTAAGTGTTCCCACTAGCTGCCCCACTCACCGTGACCGTGGTCTCCTTGTTCTGTTTCCTGGTGGGCGACGTTGATCCCGGGCTCTGCGGAGAGAAGAAGGACGCTCCGTCAAAACCTCCGTCCTCTGTGTCAGACATGACTGCTCAACACACACACACACACACCGTCACTCTGTCACGCACACAGCTGTTTTCCCGGGGAGCGCTGTTAGCGGCTGTCTGGCGTTCTCTCCGCTTCTGCTGCTGCTGATGCTGCTGGTGTGTATGCATGTGTGTTAGTGTGTGTGTTGCAGTGCAGAGTCGGGAGGATAGTTCTGCAGAGCAAAGCAAACCATGGCTGGCTTTCTCTCTCTCTCTCTCTCTCTCTCCCTTTGTGTGTTGAGTGTGGATGTGTGTGATTTTATCTTAGAATAGAGTCATTTCCAGGGTCCTGAGATAAATATGAAGCCAGATGAAAAGTACAAGGTAGCAAAAGTAGCAACAGTGTGTTTATATTTTTTGAATGACTGAGATGCAGGAAAGGAGAGAAATGAGGAGACGGAGTGAATAAGTGGTGGGTGGATGCTGTGTAACTGCGCCCTGACTGCCTGGTTAATTATGATCAAGGGAACAGATACTGTAGGAGGGATTAATCTGCTCTAACTGCCATCAGCCTCCTCATTAATAAAAAGAGGGCAAAGAATGCGGAAAGTCTACATCATTATAATCAAACACAGGATGTGGGCTATCTGTGATTTATTCTCATCACCGTATAATGATGCTATAAGATGGAGGCTGTTGTTTCCACAGTTTTGTGTGTTAATTTCAGTTGAATCCTTACATTGGTCAGAGTAGGGCTGGGGTTTGTACCTTAAAGCTACACTAATCAGTATTTTTTGTATTTACAATGGATTAAATGACTACACGTAGTATGACATGGGAAGCTTGGCGACAAGACCACAACGCTATATCACCCAGGACGGTAGTTCCTCTCACCTGTATGGAGTGTTTGAAGTTATTTTATCCCATTGCTTTGTTTTCTGGCCTGCTGCAAAAACTTTACCGTGTTGGTTCACTCGACAGCTCTCACCAACCTTCCGGTGGCAGCAGACAGAGAAAACGTTTCGATAGATGGACAGCAGACAGATAAACTCAGGTACTAGCTCAGAGTGATCAGAGTTGAGCACTGAGCTGCCAGAGCCAGATGTCTTTTTCAGGAGTTGGTGCAGACCAAAACACAGCTAAAAGAGGAGTGAACACTGGGAACTAAATTTGTCAGGTGGCCAGAAACACAATATTGCTTTGATTCTGTATGTGCAAACTATTTGCTAACGTAGCCATATTAACTTTAGAAGGCCACGATGTGTCACACGTATGGGATTTTCAGGTTGCTGGTCAAAAGCATTACTGTAGATTTACACCAGAAAATGTAAAGCACCGAAGCCCAGCCCTAGTTAAAAGAAAGCCAACAGCTCTAAGGCTCATCAGACCCTGTAAACATTTGATTGGAAGAACTGAAAAATGGTTGTGGCAGTGCTATTCATTCTTTGTGACATCAAAGTCTACTTAGACTATCAGTCTTCCACAAACTCAAAGAACTCCATGTATGCAACTGTAATGTGCTTGTATGATTACTTGTTGTTTTTGGTGTGGGTGATGGGTGTGAATGGTGGTGCCCACTCCATGTACAGAGCTGTGAAAAATAATTTCTCTCCGGGGGACAATAAAGTCTAAACAAAAAGTCTAAAGTCAGTGTGACGACGTCATCAACAGGTTACCTAAGTTTGTCAAAATGCAAATAATATGTGCCATGCATGAAAAATGATAAATAAATGAAGCAGTATAACGTCTCAATGGAACCTTCACCCTCTTTCAGCCAGAGTTCACGCTCACTCAGCACAGGTTTTAGACTGTGGTGGGTGCGCATCATGTCGTCAAGGAATAGGAATAACAACAGTCAGACAGCCTTACCTGCGGCTCTGTACTGCTCTTCCTAACCACACTGTTGTGTGAATGCTCCACATGATGCAAGGGACTACCACCGGAGTGAAATCCATTCACTGGAGAGAAGTGAGAGAGAGACATTTCATTAGTTCTTAATTAGATGTACGCCGTAAACGTGTGCTGGTCTGTATGAGTCAAACCAAGCCAGTGCTGAAATGTCTTTTTGTTTTTGTAGCTTGATATATGTCTTAAACCAGAGATTTTGATTGGGTCTATCTCTACGAAAAAACTAGTTTTTTTGTTGTAATCCATTGTAATTTCGGTAAATCTCCACTTAGTAAACACTGACTTTATAACGAGGCAAAGTTTGAACTTAAGCTCCTGAGCTTAAAAGACACTTATCAAGAAGCCAACACGAGCAAGCGTTTTCCTATTCTTTTACCATGACTTTCCAATGGAAAGGTATTTTAGTACGTGTGCGAGATTTTGCCAATTGGTTGCTTGTCATAGAAGTGACACAAATGAATGAGGGCTGCTCGACGTCTCCCAAACCTTACTGCCGCCCTCTGTTTATCTGCCTATAGGAGCCGGGCCAAGAGAAAGACAGTGGAGGCCTCAGTTCTGCAGCTACAGACAGAGTTTGTGTCACAGGAAGGGTCTGTGCGTATGTGTTCGGTGTACATGAGTGGGTGCATTGTGCCACTGTGGAATTTTAGGAGAAGTCAAGGCCACAAGGGCACTAAGACCCGAGGAAGCTGAAGTGCAGACAGATAGATTTGTGATACCTGCTGGCAGGGAGTTCTTGTGTCGGAGGGAGGTCTTGGGTGTCCCAGGTGCACTGGACGGTCTCTCCCATGTTGTCTCTGAGTGTTCAGGAGAAGGGGAAGCACAACAATGAAATTCGGGGAGCAGTGCCAGCTGTCATATTGTTTTTGTCATTTTGCTAACAGTGTCGGGACTATTTGTGGGCAACGACAATAAGAAGAAGTGATTCCAGCTGCGGGCGCAAGCGTGGCGCTTGTTGCAGTCAGCAGTTCCATTAGAAAGAAAGAAAAAAAATCACGGATCTTCCTTTGTCCTAGGGTGCAGTTGTGCCGATAACAAGAGTGAAATGGCATTTCTATTTCACTTCCTTCATTCACAGATTGTGGTCATGTTTCGGAGTAGAGTCTGTTCTGTTTTTTCATACCATAACCATTCAGTACCGAGTCAGCAGACATCACTTTCTGTCGACGCAGAAATGGTAGCAGCTTCTAAGAGCAGTTAACTTAACGTTTGTCATGACAGTGAGAGAAAGACGTCAATCTAAGAGTTGTTATTTCTGCACGTGAACTCACAGCAGCCTGTCACAGTTGTAAACCTCAGTCACCATTTTTGTGGCTATTTCTCTGTTGCCATTATTCCCGTGTAGCTAAATAGTTGGCTAGCTTTGTATGAGGATTGCTCTTAATCGCGCCCCAAAAAGCGGATTGGTTGACTGTTTCGTCACCGTGTGACACGTGACTTGCTATCAATCACTAATGTCAATAGTTTCTCTGGCTCCTTAGCTCGTCCACTGTTTTCAACTTTTCTACAATGAACTCACAGTCACTCGCTAACTTAGCATTTAGCAGAAGAACTGTTTATAGATTCATGAAAATAATTAATTATACTTCCAAAAATCTCAGCATGTGACAGTACTCTCAAGCTAAATTCTACCATTGTGAAAACAAGTGTTATTTCTTTTTCTCCACAAGAAGTCAGACTCTACAGCATTTTCATGCGTTTCCCGCTCTCTCTGCTAGCTACTCACAAGCTAATGGTCAAGTGTGTTAGCTGGTCACCCCAAATCACATTTGATTTAGTACATTTATGTCATCAAAAATACTTTTAGATTTTACAGGGGGGAAAGACGGCTATAAGAAGGGATCTCTTTGATTTGTACTCCCCTACGTCCATTCTCACCACAGCACTGAAATCAATTAGCCCTTTACTGTCAGCATAGAAAGAGGATGCACGGACATGTAAAGAGCTCTTATTTCATTTGGGTCTTTTTGGCTGGCTCTGCTCTTTTTGGCGCAGCTTAGACGAGACAACTGAGCCAAGCCCAGCAGCTCAAATGACACGCATGGAGGGGATAAGTGGCAGCAGGCTCGTGGAGAGAGGCTGCGCCTTCACGTTTGATGTACAACACCGGCGTGCAGCCTTTACTCACTGCCCCTAAATGCCTCAATTTCTCTCCGTTAGCGTGTCATAAACAAATCGATATAGTGAGAGAATATAGGATATTAATGCAGAAAAATATAGCATAATCTACTTAGCTCAGGGAAATTGTTATTGTGACTGTTTGCCTTGCCAAACTGATAGGGGTCACCATTTAAAAAAATATTTCTATTACATTTAATATGTGGACAATACCCAGTTTGCCAGATTCAAAGCCAGTAAGCACAACTGAAATCTCAAATTCTATTAGTTTATCGATATTATTTTTAATTTAATGTTCCCTTAAACATTAATCAAATGAAACAGCTTTTTTATATAATTTCTTAACAAGTGACTGCAGGTATGCGGTGTTAAATCCCACATATTTACTATAATGTTTGACATCCGAGTGGAACAAGTTGAGTTTCTGGGCAACTGGCTCTTGACATGCAGATTTCTGATCATTTCCATCAAACAAGTACAGTGACACATATGTATCAGCCGCAGAAGTAATTCTCATCAGCTGCCTCGTCACAGACGAGCTGAAGTCTAAATAACCCTAAATTGCCTTGATAATCTTGATTGTGGAGTCCCCTCCACTTCACCGTTTGTAGAATAGTTCATCCGCCCTTTTCATGCCTGTCATGGATCTTAGTGATGTGAATTCAATGATATCAATGAAAGTATGGAACATGAAATGGATTCAAGCTGCATGAGGATAGGAGCTTTTATGAAACATAAAACCATCAATTAATGCTTTTCTGATTCACCAAAGTCAGTCATAACCATATTTTCACTTTGCATACGTCACTAGTTTACTCAGCAGCAACTCCGTCGCTCACAACAGAGACACAAGCTGCAGAGTAGCAGATGTGTATGTGTGAAACTGTGAATGAGAGCTGTCATGAGCAACACTGAAAACAAAAAACACCACCGGCATCAGCTCACTGTCCGCCAAACACAACACAAGTGACGCGAGACATGTTGTGAACGGCTAGAAGGGAGAATGGCCTGGTTAGCTTTGACACTGCTATATTTTATTCATAACCGTATGACACTGGTTCTTGGTGCATTAGCTACCTCCCGTTTCTGGATGGTATCAATCACAGCCCATTCACACACTGTATTATCCAAAAGAGGAAACACTCGCGACGGATAATGCATAGAGAATCTTCTGCCATAGCAATGAAACAAACAGAAAAAAGCAGAAGAAGAAGAAGAAGAGTGGAAAAAAGTTCGCATTTAGAGTTGCATAAGACTACGCCAAGCCTCTGAGTGAGCAGGCCCGGTGTGCACATTTGACTGACAGCGGCACAGAGTACACAATGTACACAAACCTTAATAAAACCATAAACTGAACAATGTTGACATTTGCAGAAAAGAGAGCTGAAATTGAACTGGGTTCTGTCCCAGTTCGTCAAGAAATTCACTAGGATGCAAAGACAATGTTGTCAAATAATGTTTATGTTTTTAGCAGTATTAATGAAACCCTTCTCCCACAAGACCAAAACCACAACGTGACAGACTGAAACCGGTCAAGTATTTGTCCTGGCATCAATCATAGTGCCAGGACAAATACGACACTTTAAAAAAAGAAAAAAAGAAAAAAACAGCAGATACGCTACAACTGACTGGCTAAATAGCTGAACAGCTAACGTATTTAGCCTGTGAGCTAATGTTGGCACTATACTTTTCTCTCAGTGGATGTTTGGGACATGTGTTCACGCCAATACCGTGGGCGAGGAGAAGACATTAGCTTAACTTCACTTCACTTTTAATGGCCACGTGACCAAAAAGAGCCACAGACTTTGAACTGCACCGCCAGTAGCTTTCGAAACATAATTAGCTAGAAAGCTTACGTGGGTTGTGGTTCAAAGTCTGTGGCTCTTTTCGTGTTGTGGAGCCGGCTGCACTTTGGCTGCGATTCGAACGTGACGTTATTGCTTCATGCAAATATAGGTTGAAATTTAATTTTTCAATTTGACCCTGAATAAATACATATAAAAGAAACAAAAGAGAAGCAGAGATAAAATATGTAATCTACAGGCAGATATGTATGCACTAGTAGAACAAATTCATCTAATTTCAGAGGGATTTTAGATCATTTATTAACTAAATGAGACGTTTTTATAGTTTAGAAATCAGGCTGCATTGAAAAATACCTGAAATCTGTTTAGGGACTGTCTGTCTGCTGTAAATCTACGGTAGCTGTGTTGGGACAGTTGTTCACCCGCTGGTGAGGCTGGTATGAGTGGAGAGTGTTAGAACCACAGCACCCTGCACCCAGCAACACAGGAAGGAAATCTGAGAAACAAAAAAAACCAAAACAAGCTCTGACACAAGGACATGCAGCCCTCACCCACGCACACTGCTCTGTTACTATGGCGACGCTGAAACACACACACACACACACACACACACACACACACACACACAAACACACACACTATCTAATCCATCTGAACTTTAAGCGCAACAAAAGGGAGGTCCAGCAAAAATAGCTGAGATGTTATAAATACCAGTTGTTTCAGGAAAAATGTTATCAGATGTGTTTGTTTGGAAACGGTTCCTGCGGTGGCGAATTTGAAACAACCACAGACCCGTAGTACAGCAAGTGTGCATTGGGCGTTCATTTAGTCATCATGCAGAAAGAAAGACACAGAGAATAAGTCCTGGAGGTTTCACAGCAAGCGCCACGGCAACAATGCTGCTTTCGTTTTGGGCCAGGATGCTGGTGTGGTTGTTCATAGGCAAAAAGTCATGAAATATTTATTTCTCTCCCAGGAAATATTGCGGAGCTCTTTGTTCCAGCACGCCACTCCTGTCATTTATGACTCCGTCCCTCTGGAATAAGATCAGTTTTACTACTAAAGATAAGCCTGTCACATGAAAACACAGGAATAACATGGAGACTAAGGGGGAAGTGGAAAGTCAGAGGCTTTGAGGTTGTCTTGAATGTTAAAGCATCTAATAATGACACATTCAAGATGGTCAAAAGGAGGAGCGACTCCCCTGGACTCCTGGCTGGGTGGAGCGGCCTCGGCTAATTCTAGGTCCCCTCTCATGGCCACAGTTTGACCGCTGCAACCACGATCAGAGAGGCACATCATGGCCTGAAGCGGGTTCCGCTCTCACTGTAAGTGACTGATAAACCACAATCCAAGTTATATGAAGGACACAGGTGAACAGAGTCATTGAACCAATCGTCCGAACCCGATATGTTCTTTAATGGCACATATGAGTGATTCGGGGGGGCTTTCACACCTGTAGTGCGGCTCATTTTGGTCCAGTCCGGTTCGTGTTCACGCTGACTTATTACAAACTAACCAAGAGCTTTATCCCTGAAGTCATAGACTGACAGGTAGTCTCGCAGTGGTTCGGCCCACTCGGCGCCCAATGAGGAACTACTTGGGCGTCGTTTAGGTGTGACGACTGCGAAAGAGGTTAGCATACCTGCTGCTATAGAATCCTCACGTTCATTGGTGCAAAGGTACACAACTGAAATAAAATGGCACTCAAGGAAGAAAACATGGCTATACAGTATCATGCGTATGTCACCTCTGTGTCTGACAAACCTGCACTTTCTAATGACATCCTGAAGTCAAAAACACATGAGAGTGCCAAGACAAGATATTAGTGTCATCGGTCAGGTTTTACAGTGAGGGCACCCAGGGACAGTAAAAACAGGCTATGTTGCCATGTCTGCAGAACAGAGGAGGATATTAAGCTGTCTTCAGTGTGTTTGTTTGTGTGTGTTCAGGGAGACACAGAGTGGTGATTGTGTTGACAGAAACATGGCACTATCAGCAGTATCAGTTCTTCTACGCCCTCTGTCTCTCACTGGTACCATCAGTGCAGCAGAGACACACAGCGTACGCTTAACTGGATAACCGACGGATTCAATCGCTCGGGTGTCATTTTTATGATGAATACAAGCTCCTTGATGGAACACTTTTAATGAAAAATATTGCTTTATTTTCAATCCAAAGCGGGGTAGGGGTGAGGAATCTGGAAACAGGAAATCTGTTTTTGTTTTTGTGACAGATTAAACTTGGAAAATGAATGTTTTTTGCACATATCTTTTAGGGGGAAGTAAAGATCTGATTTTTCACTTTTTGTGGAAAACATGTAATCTTTTGCATTTTGCCCTCAGTCACTTCGATTGGGGGGAAAAAAAAGTGATCACAGTGCAGCCCTACTAGATCACCGTAGTGCCATTTGTACCTCGCAAATACAAAAATACCTACTGACCACTAAAACCTGCACTGGGTGACATCTGTATGCAAAGACATAACCTGTGTTATGCTAAGCTAAGCTACCCACATCCTCACTGCAGCTCCATCCGTAAGGCACTGACACTGATATCAATGGTCACAGCAGTCATAGCAATGACTATTACATTTCATTGCCTCTTACCGTTGCTTGTGGTGTTGACGTAGTATCGCCGCCCTTGTGGAGACATGTAGCATTTCCAGAGAGGAGGCAGGGGGTCTCTGAGGTCCTCAACAGGGAGATGACTCAGAGATGCTGTCCTCTGTCAAAAACAGAAAAAGCAATAACAACATCAGTAAGTGCCAGTAACTGTGAACAGGCCCATCGGCACAATGGAGGTGAATTTAAACACCATGTTAGATCCAAGACAAAGATTTATTTCTCAGATGACAGTTCAAACAAAACCACTGGAGATCAGGAGATGCACTGGAAATGTGCAGTGCTCGGCTCGGGTTCAGTGAGGTTCTCATTTCCTCGAGTATTTCACAACCAGCAACCAATGACATCATAGCGGCCGCCGCTGCCACACGAAGAGCAACAAACTGCCTCTGCTCTGCAGTCGGACGGAGACCCTGAGCTCCAGCGGCAGCGTATGTGCACATAACACAGAGCCAAAGAACACGAGAGAGCATGTAGGCAAACAGCACACATCTGCTACTGATTAGCAGGAAAACAACAGGCTGAGGCCACTGTAACGCACTGAGATGCTGTTTGGAGACTTGGGAGAGCCCAGATGAAATTCCATATCAGCTACAGTTTGGTTATCGGGGTCCGTGCCAAGTCATTCAAGCATGCAGAAGAGGTTAGTTTTAGAAACTGCAAGCAAACTCAATCCCATCGATCCTTGCTAGATATGAATTCAATAGAGGACAGCAGGGGAAGAAGGAGGCTTTGCAGTACGTTTTTTAAAGCCTTTCCAAAAACCAAAAATACCAGAGTAAACATTTAAGGAATGGACTAGTGTCAGGGTTCAACATTAACCATGGCCCCCCAAATACTCCATTTGGTGGCCCCATGTAGCTTTATCTGGATTGTTTTTACATAACTTTATATTCGGGCCACCAAAAATGTACAAATAAAATGTTACAAATATTAGTGTCTATCCCTGAGCGTGTTTGTCTGCTCTAATGTGAGCTGCTACCTGCTTTACTAACATTACTTCAAAGGCCAAGGAGCATTTCATACTACAGTACTGTTTGGGGTTACAGGTTACATGGAAAAAAATAAATAAAAGGTTTTCCGTTACAGCCGCCGAACACACCGGTTAGTCCTCATCCTCAAAACATTTACTCGTGTCATGTTAACGATGAAACATACTGTTTGAAAATATGATATGCTTTTGCCTCCCTCTGTCTGAAATTAAGGACCCACTGTAAGAGCGTCCATGGTAAACCTTCCCCCGTGGTCGGTGTAAACTTGATATATGCCATGCCAGGTGAAGCAGCCGTAGCCAAGGCTCACCAAGCGGTCAAGTGGTGATGTGTTTGAACGTCACATAAAAAAGGTACAACCCCAGAGCAAGTTAGATTATGAAAAAGTAGGCTATGGGTCAGATCAGCTGTTTGCATGCTGGAGAATGAGAGCAGGAAATAGTTGTGACTGAGGAAGCCAGTAATTAGTGAAGCTGACAGGCCTGAATTCTCTTCTCTGACTCTGAAAAGTCTTGGGGGACCACTGAGGAGACGTGTTTTGATCAGGGTGGGTGATGGGAAACAGGAATGCCATTCATTGTCAGACACTGCCACACGCCTGGGGCAGGACAGGGAATATCAGCGCTAAGCAAACACTTCTTCATAGATATCATAGATCTCATCACCCAGTATCTTAGGGGTAATCGAGCAGTAGTGGCAGCATTGATTCAAGCATGAACCGTCCCTGGAGGCTACAGCTGCAGAGAATGAAGTCATTCCCTGAGGTGGAAGAGGAGAAAGGAAGAAACCCAGAGCTCTCCGGTCCCACAGGACTGGAGAGTATGAATCCACGTCAACCCCAAGTGACTTATGACTGCATCTAATTACACAGTCTCTGGCAACACTGCAGCGATGTTTTCCCTTTGAATGTCTCGGTGGTCACGGTTATATTTGCCCTTCGTGTCCCTTTGAGGAACACAAACGCTTAAATAGTCCGGTAATTTAATTTAGCATTGAAAGGTAGTCGTGCATGTAACAACTCCAAAATGCAAAGAAAACATGAGCTATTTCCAATCCTGTCAGTGACACAGGAGCACATGTTTATGTACTATAAAAAGAAATGGAAGTAGAAAAAAAAATAAAGTCAATAAGACCAAAACGCAGATACAGTTACATTGGAGTTAAGTGCTACAGTACACGAGTGTGTGCAGAGGCAAGATGCCCTTCACTTACTCCACACATGTTGCTCCTGAACTAAACATAATGGGTCATTTGTTTCAACTGGGTGAAAACAGGACAGAGCAGGCGATGAGTTAAAGCAGGAGCAGACTGGTCTGCCAGGGGCCCCAAGGCAAAAATGAGCTGTTGGCCCCTATTGATCCCCCCCCCCCCTTCCTCCCGCTATTATTTTTTATTAATAATCAACTGTGCGACTGCACTGTCTGGATTCAGTATCAGGATCAGGTTTACCAAGTACAGCAGTAACACAACACACTTGGTGGGTTTCTCCAAATTTCCTGCTTACTTTCCTGTTGGCCTTCTTCAGAGACAACATTGTTTGGTCACGTCAGCGTTGCTTATCAGCGGCTCACTACCACAGTATTGTTTTTCTCTGAGCTAAGCACAAATGCCCGTCAGAAGCAGGCAAAGACAGATGGGAGTGTGCCGCTCGCAGTCGGAAAGGACACAGATAATCCGCAAAAACCTTTTGGCTTGTTGGCATGGTCCATTTCCAGTGCAACAACTTAAAAAACATTACAAACTGCTTCTGAATCGGCTGTAGAGCTGCAACGAGTGGCCGATTAATCGATTAGTCGGTCGAAAGGAAATTAATTGCCAACTTCAGTCATTTTTGAAGCAACAATGTCAAACGGTTCCAGCTCCCTAAATGTGAAAATTTGCTGCTTTTCTTTATCATTTATGCCAGTAAATAAAGAGTAGGAGTAAAGGGTTTTGTACTGTTGGTTGGTTGACATTTCATAGACTAAACGATTAACCGCGAAAATAATCTGTAGAGTAATCGATAATAAAAATAATCGTTAGTTGCAGCCCTCCTTTGTCATTTGCAATCCTCCTTTGTAATCTCATTTCTACGTTTCTGTCTCTTGAAAAGGCCACAGGTCTGCTTCAAAATGAGTCTCGAAATTGAGCAAAGCTTTGCCTGAACAGTGTTCCGAGTTAAAATTCTCCCCCCTGACAGAAGTTTGTGACAGATCTGACAGTCCTGCCATGCTCACTAAGAAAACAGACATGAGTGAGAGAATGGGAGCACCTTGGTGGTGGGAAGCATGACGAATCTCAGAGCCAGCTTGTCTCGGCATATGCAGCATTAAATAATGCACCATTCCAGATGGTTAACCTTCGAAACTCCGGACTGCCTTTGGCTCCACATTCACAGCATGCCAGAAACGCCCCAGGCAGAGAAAACACAAGGACTCATCCCAGGCTGACTGAGCGACAGCAACAATCACTGCTGCTGTCTGCGAGCTCTGCAGACGCTCTCGACACGTCTGTGCCGCAGTTTGAAAGATGAACTTTTCATTGAACACGCACTAGTCATCAGAGCAGTCGCTCGAGAAACAGTATCATTTTTACCAATAGACTGGTGAAATAAAATGTCACCATCAGATACTAAATGTGATCACTTATGAGGGAGACATTTCAGTTAATGATTTCCTACGTTTCCCAAAATAACTTGTTAAAAAAAACTATTAAATCTTAATTGGACAGCTGAAATTAAGACACAAGAAATGTGGAGATACAGAGAGGTGTGACATGCAATAAGGTTTGCATCACCCTGACTTTAAAACAACATTACATGACGGAAACCTGTCGGTCTAAAACTACTAAAAGCATCTATGATTGTAACTGCATCCCATACTGAAAACTGTAGGAACTATTTTATTGTGGTAATAATAATAATAAACTAATGAATATGTGATGAATCTTGAGGAACATGGTGGCTCTTGCTGTTTGATTCTGGGCGACTCAGAACTCTGAAATGTGATGTTTACTGTTGATGTAAGTGATGTTGCATAGTTATGACTCAAAATCAATCTTCATTGTCCCCAAGGGACACATTTAACACCATTATGTCGAAACCACGAGCTCAGGCAACTATTTTCAGTGAACAAGCTCCAACAAAGCCATTGTACGCTGCCTTCCATGCGCCAAACAGCAGACAGACAGACAAAGTTAGCTGCTAGCAAAGTTAGCAACTAGCAAAGTTAGCACCTAGCAACTAATTAGCAGCTAGCTAATAAACATAGTGGGGCTGATTTAGAGATCGACCAAAACAGAGCTAAAAAGTAGAGTGAATATTGGACTTACATTCATCAAGTGGCTGACAACACGATTCCAGATGAATGCTAATGTCGCTCCGTGTCTACACTGCTAGATGTGTAAATAAGCAACTGTTTGCTAACAAGGTATAGCCTTTATAAGGTGAAAATCTTTTATTGCAGGTTTCAAGGATTATTACTTTAAAATGAAAGACAACAAGAACTTCTAATTTGCTTAACAAACCTAAAATATGAAAAAAGATGGGATTCCCAGTCGCCGGTTTTATATCGGTAGAATTCTTTAGGATATTTGGACCATAATCTTGTAGCTGAAGAGGGGCTGTAATAGGTCAAAATGTTTATGATGCTAAAAAAGAATAAACCAAATACTTCACTGGTCTTCTTGGTATTCTAAACAGATCCCAGCATTTTCTTTCTCATATTCAGATTTCCCACACACCCCCAAACACAGGCAACATCTCTTATTATGGAAAACAAAATACCTCATGGTCTCTCTATTTCAGCGACACTGGCTCCCTGCCTGGAAAACCAAGAATATTATGTTAAATTCCCTTGGAAAATGCTTTTAAATAAATCGCCAGTCTTGTTTTGAGGTCGGTCAGAGAGTAGCAGTGTATTAATTAAACTTTGTCGTTAGCCTGTCAGTTCAAACCTGGGGCATTATCTAACTTACAGAGAAAACTGTGGTATAATTTCAGTTATTTACCAGAAGCACCGGTGCTCACTTAGAGAAACTGACATCAGTTAGAAGTCAAGAAAGGGAAAAAATGATTAAAAAACGACTAACTGGATCCTAAAATGACTCTCTAAAGAGTCAAATGAGTTCATACATAAGCATAACTCGTGAGTAACTAAGTATCATGATATTTAAAAGAAAAATCCATGGGACTATAAAATTAATGGCAACCTCGTAACGTACAGAAAAACCTTATTAAGTTAATTCTTCCACTGACGTCAGAGGCAATTCTATAATTGGTAAGATTGAGAGAATTTTCCACCATTGAGCAACAACTAAACACCGAGTCTTTCAGACAAAACCTAAAGCTCAGTGACGAATCCATCCGGCACTTTTCAACAGGCTAGAAGTGTCATTAACACAGACACCAGGTTTCTGAAAAGGTGAGTCATTAGTTGCCACTGCCGCTACCTATGATCACATGGTTCACGAAATGCTGGTCACCCACTCACTTTCCGCGTGGAGGAGGTCCAATGAGCTGCCTCAGTGGTCAGACAGGATTACTGGACAGGACTAACGTTTAGCCGTCCGCACACATTCCCGAGTGACTCAGAGCCACCTAACTTGCGACAGAGTGTGTGTGTGTATGTACGGTTTGCTTGGTGTAGTAATGTGACTTCCTATCATGAGAGTAAGCTAAACCTGACCTCTGGCGACCCCTGTGGAAACATCTGGATTTGGGAAGAGGGGAGTCTGAATGGGTCAAGGTCTGTCGGAGCAACCGTCCAGTTTCCAGCTGGAAACACCCAGCGGTGGAGAGGTTCGTGAACACGAACATGAGGCGATACCCGAGCTGTTAGTGACGTGGAGATGATCCTAGGCTGCAGAACCAGGGGCCATGTACAAAAATGGTCTTCATACATTCATGCTAGCCTTGACTAATTATAACGTTACTGTCCTTTTGCTGCCTTACCATAGTGACAAGCTAGCATTAGGGTAAGGCTGCTGCATTTTACAAATTCAGTACACAGCCTTTCCTTTATTCACCATATATGGTACTGAATCCTAAATGCTTCCGCACATTACTTCTCAGATAGCTCGGCGTGGCGAATTTTCCACTTGAACAGGCGATTACAAATCAAATCCCGTTTGAGTGGACCATCCTACATTGCCGTTTAGCGTGACATGCTGGAAGATAACTGAAGCAACATCTGAGATGACTCATGATGTCCTGTTAGACTATGTCCTAATATTTTTTACCTTCTCTCACCTAGTTTTGGGCGATATGGCGGTATATACGATGCGATACAAGAAATGTGTCCACTGGTAGAGATTTGGCAACACCGTTTCCACCGAGGCAGCTACACCTTAGTGCCTCTAACATAACCGGGGCAGGCTATGTAGCAAATCAGGCTGGATTCTCGCATCTTTCCTTGAACTCGTGAATCCAGCTGCCTTGCAAAGTAATGCGATTATGGAGGCAGTGCTGTTTTCCACGTTCTCCCCCGACGTGAGAGCGACAGTTGGTGGCGGTAATGCACCTCTAAGCTGGTTTGCCAAAAACATGGAGGAGGAGAATGACGTTGTAAATACAGAGCATGAAGTACGCTATTTTGACTGAATTAATTGAATTTGCGGAACAATTAAGTCTGGAATATGCTTAATTTTGGCTGTTTTCGTGGTTAAGAATATGGTTGAATTTGAATACACTCCTTGAACAATGCTTGATTTTTAACATAATCATCATATTTGTTTGCTGTCTCCTGTCGTCCGGAGCGGACTCTTAAAAAGCTGTACGAATCCTGCTTGCTGTATCATGACATATACCGTTACTGTGATATAAAATTACATGCCATAATAGAAGATTTTGGCCACATCGCCCACCCTGACGCTTATACAATTTGTTTCGTAACATAGATCCCATAGAGTACGAGCGCAGAGGGCTCTTCCAACTGTGAATGTGGTGAAGCAAAAATGGAATGACGTTGTTGGTGCTGTCAGGCGACAGAGTGAAGCCGGCCCCTGGCCATTCATACGAATAACCTATGTCAGGAAAGACAGCAAGCTGCGATTGGTCGGGGTCCAAAGTGTAGTCTGCCATGTGTATGATCTCGACATGAAAGAAGACTAGATTTTGGCTTTGAATATCAATTCTTACCAGCTTTAACTGATCATGTAATCCAATGAAATTGATGATTGGGCCGCTCCCTTCGTGAAAACCGCCTGAGCTCCCCGAGTAAACGCTTGATCATATTCTGCTTTAGTCATTACCTAAGATGAACATTTTCAAATGAGGCCCCCGGGAGAACTGCAAGACGTTCTTAGTGCAAACCTAACCATATCTTCACTTCATTACAACTAGTCCTTCCTGAAACAATAGTCTGTGGCATGCTTGTCCACTTCACTATGCTGTTAAGACATTTCATACTGTATACAGGCATGTACGTCTTGAGGAGAAACCAAACAAATTCCAGCTGTATACATACTGGAGCAGAGCTGTAAAAAGCCACAAGCAAGCACACAGCCACAAACACAGTCTTTTTCATGATGAGATGCAGACGAAGCGTGGGCCATTTCAAGTCTGCAGTTTCTACTGAAATAGCAGCAAGCTACACAGTGGATGTGCATATTATAATGTTTTTTATCCTGCTTGCTCCTCGTCATGTCAGAGGAACATGGGAGCAGAGGCGTGACAGACAGGGGAACTGTCTGTTTCCTATTATTCACTCATAAATACCTCGTCCGTCGCTTTCTGTGGCACATCTGCACCCGCCGGGTTACGGGGAAGTTCACACACAAATGCTGATGCTAGTGTCTGTGCGAGGTGAGAGACACACCAGCCCAATCAACACTTTCTGATACACAAACACAACACTGGCATGGACTTATCAGTTGCCATTCTTTAATCAAAATCTGACACCCCCAGAAGTCAGGGCTGGTAAGTTATCCGTTATCTGCATGGGGCTCCAAACGTATTACTCTGAAATGATGATACATTTCAAAGCAGTTGATTATATTCAAAATATATGAAAGATTAGATTTAGACATTTCCACAGACCCCACCCACATATTAAGCAACCCCATTGGTGGCTCAGACTAGGGTTCCTCTAGGTTAAGCGTGGCAATTTTTGGACAAGATAGGCTTCTCAGAAATGCAATAATTTCACATGGAAGTGGCACTCTACATGTACGCCACATGTTTTAGGCTTTTTATGCAAAACGTTATTTATTAAGCAATTTGAAAGAGTTTTATAGGGCTGAAAATAACACTCGCAAAATAACACAAACACAATAACACAAAATCTGAAAATAACACTCGCCACAAAATATGCAATCCCGCAGCGTGCTTAAAATCCCTCCAGTGACCTACACAAAACTAGGACAGTAACCGACACACAAACACTTGAGACTGCGTAACAACATCTCATCACCACTGTATCAACAGACCCCTGTTGAGACTGCAACGCTAACCTCTTGCCCGGGAGGTCTGAAGCTGTGTCGCAGGTTCCCACCCCTCTGGTCTGACTCAGCGGGCATTTAGGCCGTGTGTGAGAAACACAGCCAGGGAGAAATGTCTCACATGTACGCTTGGCCTCTAACTACTAGACCTAGAGAGAAGAATGTGTCAAGATATGGCCAGACGGAGCTGGAGTGAGTGGAGGAGGAGGAGGGGTGAAAGAGCGAACCCGTCCTCGGAGGGAGACGGGGAGAGGGGAAGAGAGCGATGGGGGCTGTGGACCGTATCTTTATTTGGGAGGCATTGTTTTGGTTTGGGCAGATGTGGGAGCCTGAAGCGAAGCCACATTCCCAGATGTAGAGACACTTCAGACGCGCAGAGAGGAGGGGGGATGCACATGCGCAGTTAAGCATGCACTCGGTCACACACACACACACACACACACACACACACACACACACACAAACCGTCATCATTGTCTGCTAAATGCCTCGGCACTGGGAACATGTGTGCTTGTGTGAGTGTGTGCTAGAGTGGTCAGTACAGCTAACAAAGCCTGTTTTGTTACACCCCCCCCCCACACTCCATCCAGTTTATGTGAATTTCTCAAGCCTTGTTCGTTTCACTGTCTGTCCTCTGGGCTTGTGCTTCTGCCACACAAATGACGCGACTAAAACAGGACAACAAGGATGCACGCTGCCAGGATCCGATATGGCAGATATGTCTGCGAACTGTCGAGATCCGTTGCAGGACAACGGAGTCAAGACTTTTCGAAGCCAGACCGCTTCACTCGGCTGGCAAAGCCAGGTTTTGCAGCTCCAGACGCCCTGCTTGTATCCACGCGAGACAGTTCAGTGTTAAGCTTAATGTACACTGCCCCCCCCCCTTGTAAACCAATGCAGTCTAATTCCTGAGTGTACATGCCAGTGGTTCACACTGTGTATATGCTGTTGGAAAACATCAACTGGTACACTTCTGCGGTTACATTGATCTGGGGTTCCCCCATCTGATCTGGATTTCAACCCCCTCCAAACGTCCCATCTGGCCCCCATTCTTTTCAAGGAAAAGCAAACTCAAAAGTCATGAATCGCGTGCTTTAGCATATGTAATATTCTGAATAATGATCATTATTGTTAGGAGCGGGGGGTGTGGGCAGTGGAGGAAAGACCTTATTTTTTTTTAAAGGGCAACACAAAGGCACTTACGGCCAGTAAGTGGTAAAGGAGCTCAAAGACCAAAAACACCAAAATCTAACGACAGTAACAGTAACGATGAACAAACACGAGACAAAGCAAGTGACCCAGGCTAAGTAGACACGACAGTAACGAGGGAACTCAGGACAGGTGATCACTGGGAGCAGGTGAAACCAGTCAACAATCAGGGACACATGAGGGCAAGAACAGACAGGACACTGACTGAAACACAGGAGAAACAAAGCTATAACCCACAAAACCAGAAGTACACAGGACATGTGTCAGAAAACAGGAAACAAACACATACACAGACACAGACCGTGACAATTATAGATTAGGATCTCACACAAGAGTATGAAATGTTTGCAGATGGTGCATGTTGGGAAAATAATGCTTGTTACAAAGTAACCTGAGTAATGATTTTCAACCTGGTCTCGCGTAGAATATTTTTCTCTAACAGTGCAGTTCTGCTGGTTTAGTTTCCTTCAGTTTGGGGACTGAGTTGCTGCCCACCGTGAAGGACTTAAAGTATCATGCTAAGATGAAGCATCAAATCGAACGGCTCAAACGACATCAGCGGCAATGCAGGAGTGGTACCAGACTGTCGTGTTGCGAGAGGAAGCTAATCATGCAAGCTAAGTTCACAATTGATCAATTTATCCAGCCCTAAATGATGGTCATGAGCTCTGCATAGAGACTGAAAGAATAGGATCATGGATACAAGGGAACAAGGAATGGGTTTGGGCCCTTACCATTAAGGCATCAGTATGCTTTAAAGAAGCGCTTGCCAGATTATTATGCAGTGTCTGAAACAAAATCCATTTTGCCAGTCTTCACGTTAATGCGCTTGTGGCCGAGTGACAGGGGTTTGGACCAATCAGCGTCCTTTGAGGAACTACTGGCAGCGACCTGAATGGCGGCTCCTGAAGAGGTTAGCGTATATGCTACTGTAGCATCAGAATTGGGGAGTGTTTCTTCATTGAAAGAAGAGGAGCAAAGAACGGCAGCGAAGGCTTGTTCTCCATGGAAAAGACGTTGTCTCCCGACTGGCCCGCGACAGATGATGATAGACAGATGGTTCATCCAATCACCTGCCAAGTATTTCTTGAAAGTGCCTACTCTTCTAAAGGACGACGCCTCAGATGGTTCTGTGTAAGAAACCATCTGGCGCGTCAGGTTATGAAACCCCCTCCCCCCACCAACACCATTCCAACATTGCAATATTTGTAATGTTCCGAAAACCAAAAGCCGACAAACACATACATGTGGGTGATAAACGCTAAGAACAGAAATTATTGATCATTTTTGAGTTTCCCTTTGCCCCCTTGAACAATATTCCAGGCCAGTGATCCCTGCAAATTAGGATTTACAGAGCACTGCGGAGGAGTATTTCCACTACATTTGGGCCTGATTCCATTGGTATGAAGGCAAAGACTGGGAAAACGAGGCCCGAGTTGAAAATAACTGTAATTACTCTTTAACTGAGCTAACGTTTTTCAAGCTATACCTCAAAATAGCTACACTGGAGTAGAATAGGGTCAAAGAGATTAAGGCCTAAAATAGTCCCCTCTGCCACTATAACCTAAATTTTCTTATTATGTTAATCATACGTACTTTAAATGTTCCTAAAATGACTTGCCGCCACACAGGCTAACACACCATTCATACATAAAGCGTTTCTCCTTTCCTTCCTCGGTGTCGCAACAAAACAAAAGATTGTGGTCGACAAGGTGCTTTCAGAGGTGCCACAGTGGGTGCATCACAGTCACCCAGCTAATATTTCACAGCTCCACACACACGAGTATGTTCCACGACAAGAAATGGCTGCATTTCGGTATGACGTCACCGCAGGAGGGGCGGTGTTAGTTTTCCAGCGTGCAGGGGAAGCACCTGGCCGTGTGGAGGCTGGAGGCTCTGCAGCAGCGGCCTGACCCCCGTCACTCCACTGTAGGGATTATGCCAGGCCAAATCACCACCCACACCTCTGCCAGAAGCCCCCACACTTAGCGCTACAGTTTCATAATAAACACAGACACTCTACCAGGAGAAGCATTAGGGAAACAGAGTGGTTCTCCATAATTTACAGCTCATTTCAAATTGCTTACGGTGGCTCCCCTGGCTACATGAGAGGCATAATGGCACAGAGGAACAATACGTGGTGCTGTTATAACAATGTGAGCCCAATATTAAAATTCTGGGAGAACTTTCACATTACTGGCCGATTCAAGTGGAAGACGAAAACCTGCACTCAGCATGTTTCATCCATATGAAGGGGTCAGGGGGAGTCTCCCTCCAGATGGCCCCCTGGCAGGCCCAGCTGCAGGGCTTCTATTACATGTTAACTGGCCGTGTTCACATTTCAACACTTGTGGCGGAGTCCTGATTTGTTATGGGAATGTCAAATGGAGCCTCAGAGCAACACGAGTGTGTTACTGCCCTCTGACCAACCGTTAGAGGCTATAACTTGGTGTGTGTCACCAATTCAATGATTTAGACTGGTTTTATATGGGCCATGAGCAAGCGTCTGACTACAGTAGCTGTTTACATGGAAGTGAAATCTTCTTTTTCCGAAAATATAGAGGAAAACTGCACAACTTGACATATTCTAAGTGCTTGCTTTGGCCAGCCAACAGTTCAAATATTGTTCCTAACATCATAGAACAATAAGAAAATCAGCAAATATTTACATTTGAGAACGTTTCAAAGTTTTCATACAGTATAAAGAAGCTGCGGACAACAGAGACCACATTGGTTTTTGAGCTCACACCCACTGGCTGGAAGGTAAAATAGTTTATTTATATTTTAAGCATTGTTGCCGCGCATTTGCATTGTTGTGGTATGTCGTTTGCTCTCAGCACAAAATGCCAGCCAACTCTCGTCGCGCTGTCAACATTTCAATGAGCCTCCCACCTGTGCGCCTTGCGCCCCACGCTGGCCACCAAAACAGCACGCACGCAGGCAAAGAGAATTCCAAGGTCAGGAAAATGTGGTGGAGATGGCTGGCTTCCATCAGCTTTTCCCCTGTGCCTGTGTTTGTGGGCGTGTCCCGGGCAGCTGACTGACTCCTGCTCCAGCTGATGATCCTGCACAGCTGTTGCCTATCAACTAGGCCACTAGGATCTTCCTGGAGATTTTACCCCACCAGTTGTCACCCCTGGACCTTCCACTCTTCAGACCACGCATCTTTAATAAACTTTGCTCTCCCTAACGTCGGATTGTTTGGTCGCTAACTACTACACATAACAGAAAATACCAAACTGTCGCAGCGCCGCCATGAAAATAGGGCCCACTGATCGCAGGTTTAAAAAGCAACGTATAGTGATAGGACTGCAATAGTATTTCATATTTTGGACTTCCCACGTTGTAATTTTGACTTAGAATTTCAACTTTGATTCAGTTAGTCAAATGTATGACTCAGTACTTATCCTGATGTCACACTTTAAAAAGTCAATAAATCAAGATTTTGACATAGTATACAGTCATACAGTGTAGAAGAGGCTTTGAGAAACCTGCCAATGTTGATCCAGAGAAAAGTAGCAACCAGGTGGCAGTCGGTGCAAAGTCTCCACCTTTTTGCTGCACCCAAAGACATCAGCCATATCACATAAGTCTTCTGTTATTTATTGACCTGGCAAACTGTCTCTCAAGGTTTGGAACCAGATTTCTATTTGTTTCATAGTTGTTGCTAACAATAGAAACCGTAGAACGGTGCAAACACACAAGTGGGATCAATTGTCCCTTGGTCCAACCCAACACATCCCCAGAACTTCATGGAAATGTATTTTAGGAGTGCTGGAGATATCCTGCGGTGGTGAAAAAAACAACCCTCTTTGACGTAGGTGAAAACTGAAGTGCGGCTAGTTCACACAAAGCAAAAAGATGCAGCACAGGAACAAGACATTACGCCATGGAATGATGTAAGAAACGGAGCAATAACACAGAGCCGGACTTTGTCACAAAAAGAGCGTCACGACATTTAAACATCTCTCTGGAAACGGTGATGACGACTCCAAACACCTCGGGGCCGGCTGACAAATGATTTTCAAGCTAGCTGCCTGATTGAATGAATGAAAGGATGGTTGAATCAGTCCGATTCATTTGCTGATAAGAGCTTTCAAACAAGTCTGTTTTGGACAATATCCCCCATTGAACTGCGCTGGGTGACATCACAGAGTCATCAGGCAGAAACTCATGGCAACCGAGTCATCGCTGATGGTTTTCAGCTGCTGCTTTTAACTCTCTTCTGTTCTTAGTGCTTTCTTTTCATGCCCTCCTCATTAGGTGAACAGTGAGCACTAATGAGCCAAACCTTAATATGACTCACTGTCATTATGACTCATGGTGCTCTGGTGGTTGTCATAATTGCTCACGAAGAACAATGTTCTGCTGGCGCGGACGAGAGGCCGTTTCAAACGGTACAGTACACTCTTAAGATCTCACTTTATATCTGGTGCCCACTGAGAAGGGACGTCGCTGTTCTTTCTCAAAACATTACTACCTTCAGCCCGAGTTAAATCATCCTGGTTAGAGATTCCAACATAACGGTGTACATGGACGCTAAATAAAGGGGTCCGATAAGATGTCCCAAAGCATTTCATCAGAATATAACTCTGATGTAACGACGCAAACTGGTTCTGCCCGCTGTGAAGTGTCTAATCTGCTGGAAATATAACAGAAGAAGACGTTTTTCATTCATCTTGTCAAACACTTGATTGAACGTCTCGTTTCGACCATCGAGGCGTTCAACAATCCTTTTAATGTTTAAAGTTCTGCAGCAAGAAAGTTGCATCAGCCACAGACCAGTTTCCCTTTTTGCCGCCATGTTTCTGTCCCGCCCGGAAACTCGTTCGCGTCACCTAAACCCCGAGCCACCCCTTAGTTATGCTGCTGTAGGCCCGGACAGGTGTAGCTTTGTGCTGCTAATACTATTGGTTGTTGGTTTTAACATCAGTAACATTGTAGCTGCCATTGCTTTACATCGATATGTGGAATTGTACTGTGCTGCTACTGTGTGTTCTCTTTCATCCTGCTCTCATTTCTTCCTTCAAAGATTATATTGTTTAACTTTTATTGCAGCATCAAGAAACAACTTATCTGTGTGATGCACCAGGAAGCAACAGGTTCTGAATGATTCATTATGTTTGGAAGAATGGAGCCGTTTGTAGGAACAAAGCCACGATGCTGAAGGTGACAGCAGAGCTCGATCAGAGCTGCATTGTCCACTGTGCCCGCGACAATCCCTGTTTAGGTGATCAACGCAGCGTCAGCCTGAATTTATGGTCATTTACAATTATGAAAGTGAGGCGACTGAAGAAATGACAGCGATTTCCTTACAGAGCCCCTCGTGGTTTGAAGAAATTACCAGAATGAGGAAACAGAGACGTGTTTTTTGTTTCCCCACCAGTTATTTGATCGTGCCATCCTGCTCCGACCGCAACACCGATGAACCTACAGATGACACATTCAAGGAGACCTGGGGGAAACCTCCGATTTCACTATGTGTAATTCAGGCTACGTGAAGTAGGAGGTGACTCATTTCATTCCAGATTAACTACTGTAATACTGACACTTACATCTGTGTTGGCATGCACAGTATCTTGACAGGTATACAGGGCAGTAAACAGCATATGTATATATTTAATGATGTCCGTACAGCTAAGATTCAAGCACTTTTAAACTAAACCAAAAATGTCCAGGCTCTTGAAGCCTTTACCGTCACACCTACATTGTTACTAAAAATGCCAGGAGACGAACAAAGAGGCCGAGATTGTTTCATTTCAAATATTCAGACTTTTGGCTTACATGAGTGTAGCTGAAACGCCAGATTATGTTGGAGTTATTATGGACTATATATTCGAATTCAAGCGTATTCCCAGTCTTGATAACATAATGGTTCATATTAAGCACTTTCCAAACTTTCAAACCCTGATTTAAGTCTAATAAAATAGTCTAAAAAGTAGTTAATTTTGTCAAACTGCCATTTCCACGGTCATGTTAGCACTGTTATCTAAACTCAGATTTCAATGCCATTTTTTTTTGTTCTCAATGTAACTCTTATCTCTATTGGTGCTGTCGGTCTTATGATGATAAAGTTCATTGTTCAAATGTCAAACATCTTTCCTCACACAGATCGTCTCAAAATCTTAATGCACCTTGTGTTTTTACAGGACAAAGCAACAAAGTCCGTGAACGGACAAGACGGGGTTGGATGGATGGGCCAAACACAGGACTTTCACCCCGGAGACCAGCGTTCTTGTCCCGTGTGAAAGTTAAAGAACAAAACAGTACTTATTTCAACCCAAACCACGATCTTTCCTAAACCTAACCAAGTAGTTTTGTTGCCTCAACCTAAGTCTGTCTGTCAACTGACATCAGTGATCAGCCGTGTGACTAGATGATAACAAGCCTTCTGAGGAGAAATTGAGTGGTTTTTGATGTTTAAAAAATAAAAAATAAAATAATGGTCTGGTATTAATTTTGGGAAATACGCTTATTGGCTTTGTGGCAGAGGGTTAGGTGAGATGATGGGTACCACTGTCACATTTGTCTGTTTAAATCTAAGGCTACAGCCAGCAGCCAATCAGCTTAGCTTAGCACAAAGACTGGAAATAGGGGGAAACCGCTAGCCTACAGGACAATCAGTCCAGGACTAAAACAGAAACCATAGCTCCCTCAGACCAGTTCAGATGTATATGAGGTGAAACTCTATTCCGTAGAGCTGCAGCCGCCACCCGTGCTGTCTGTCTGGTAGAACAGGTAACGTCCACACGGCCCCTTCCTCTGCTCACCTCGCCACTGTGCAGTTTCACTCATCCTTCCTGGTTACCTTTAGCAGGCTCCGCTTGCAGAGAGGTGACCGGTGCAGAGTGACAGGAAAGGCGGGTCCAGATCTGAACCCACAACACCACAAACATCCAACGCGAGCTGCAGACCACACAGGCCCAGTGTGAAACAGGAAAATCTATCCGTGACAAGTCAAACCCAACATCAGATAAGCATGTTGTTGTTGCTTAATTTAGTCTATCAGCCCTTATCCAGCTTTGCATCAGTGTTTTAAACAAGTTGTCCTTGCACCCAGCTGAGGGACAGTCTCACTTCTATTTGTGTGCTTTTAGAAACCAGGCGACACTTTCTCCCCCATATTCTCAAATTCTCTGCCATCTCTTGTGTTCGGGCTACAAGTAAAGACTATTTTTTTATTTTTTTATAGAATTGATTCGTCTGATTATTGTATTTTATTCAAAACACCTAACCATACCTGACCATGGCCTGAGAACAGACTGAATTGCCATTTTGCTACTCGCTGAACCACAATAACAATGAAGCGGTGATACGTTATTGATCCCTGAAGGGAAGCTCATTTTTCTTTTACCCCACTACAGGTCAGAGTTCAAGCTGCCGGACCGCATCCAACACCGCACCGCCCGTCCCCTCCACGCCTCATACTGCTCTGAGAAACGATAAGGGATGCTGTGTTGGAGACTTTATGTCGTCATGCCTCCGGTACTGGTGAGCCTATCGAAGAAGTCAGCACGAGGCCGGAATCAGGAGGAGGAGCCCTGGTGTCGCAGGGTCACAAGTCACGTTACTGTTCACATCTTCTCGCATTCAGACTGAAGACGTGACCAATAAAGAATGCTAGCGCGGGAGAATGCTGGCGTCATGCCTAAGATGATTAGGACAAACTGCCAGAGTAGCTACTGGGCCGGCGTGCCGCCGACTCTCAAGCTCACAAACTCAAAGGGCCCCCGAAAACATACAACTTTAAAAAAAAAAATAGAAAGAAAGAAAGGAGAGACAAGAGAGTGGGAGATCCTCTTCTTATCTAAGTTGTGCCAGCAGAGTGTCTGAAGCCCGTGGAAAAGCCAGAGAGGGGAGGCTGGGTGGGGGTGAAGGGTGGGGAAGGGAGGGGCTGCCCCATGCATTCACGTGCACAGAGAGAGGAGACCTGAGGATCTGAGGAATGTGAGGGGAATGAGGAAGTGAGCTGGCGGACTGCTGGGGGGGGTTGGAGTTAATCTGATAAGAGCAGCACGGGAACACGGTTCATTAGGGAGCCTGTCAATGCTGTCTTTATCTCCAAGTGTGTGCGTGAGTCTGATCTGGGGGGGGGGGGGGGGGGGGGGGGGGGGGGGGGGGGGGGGGGGGGGGGGGGGGGGGGGGGGGGGGG